>JAHPZR010002691.1:5000-45782 GCA_019787425.1 Platygyra sinensis
TATTTCCGCTGATGAATAAAAATACATGTAGTCAGCATTTACATTGCTGTTCCTTAGTTCTGGGTTACTCTTATAAATCTTGGCCTCAGAGTACACTTCCACTATTTATTTAAGTCAAGTGTATGTAATTGCATGGGCCCAAGGGCAATTAAGGATTAATTTCACAAGTATTTTCAAAGTTTTCACAAAATTGCCCAAGTCGCAAAGCAATGAGGGCTATATTTGGAAAACTTTGTAAATACAAGTGAAATTAATCTGTAATTGCCCAAGAGTACTTGCAATTACTTGTTTATCATATGAAGGGCTAAATTTTGTACAAAGGAAAACTTTCAAGGTCTTGCTGTCGTGTAAACAGGTTTGCCAGTTGTCGACAGGCTAGCAGTAGCAAGAGCAAGTTCAATTCATTCAAAAGAATTTCTTTACAAACAAACTTGAGCAAACTAATTTTATTGACCTGTTTTCCAATTGCAAAGTTTGCAGCTGCGTGGAACTACTTCATGACGATGACCAATGTGTTGACTGTCAGTAATAAAAACTCAGTAATAAAAACTCAAGGCATTCTATTTGTAGACCTTGGACACACAACTGTGTCAAATGACACAGGGACTAAAAAACCTGTTTCCTGGTTTCCTTTCCTAGTTATACGGCAATGCAACAGTGAGTTAACCAAATTACATGTACCGGTAATTAATTCTGAAAATGAAAAGTTGATATTTTCTTTTAAACATAATTTATTCTAACTTGTAGCTGGTCAAGTTAAGATTTGGATGGTATGCCTTGTTATGTACAAAATAATGATCATCAATGTGGAGTTCTAGCCAGTCTAACAAGAATGTATACAGCACTTCAAGGTTAACATTTGAATACTTCACTTGTGTAATCATGAAGGTTGAAATTTTCTATTAAACATACTGTAACCTGTAGTTGGATGATACTTCCCAATGAATTGAAAGGAACATGCTCTTACACAGTGACTTCCATTTATAGCAAAGCAAAACAAACTTCCATTTACTTAAGTTGACATTTTCGTACAATCTGCAGCTGAAAGCTGGATGCCAGAGGTACATGTGTAACTCATGTTACAGTATATTGAAAATAATAATCAGCATTGTGCTGTTCCACAAAATATCCATACTCCCCCCATGCACATGCACAAAAGATCTGTAAAGTTCTCAGGAAGGGGGATCTTGAACATCATTCTGGGGGAAGGGTGGGGGAGGGGGGGAATCAAACCAAAACAAAAGAAAACTATTCTGGGGGAAGTATGTACACATTTTTCTTGAAAAACACACTCTGGTGCTTTGCTAGTAATTGTGTATTAAGTTGATTTAAACTTGAAAAATTCACCTTATTTCAAGATCTATAACTGTGAAGGCAAAGAAAAATACCAAATTGAATTATGGTTTGCTCTCCTTGTTAAATTCCATGTCATATCTTTCTCTTAGTTAAGTAGGGAAATTTTCTGCAGGGGTAAAGTACTAAGTAATGACTTAGCACAAAACTAACCTAAAATGGTGGAAATAACTGTGACAGTGCCCCTTTAACCTTACTGACTGTTTAACACAACAATGGTTTTCTTCACCCAGTAGCAACAGCAACAAGTGCCTATCAAATGTTAAGCCCAAGAGGAAAGGGGAAGGGGAAAGGACTTGGACTTTAAACAGAATTTTAAATTAAAGCCCAACTTTTGGGAACAAAACTTGGGTCAAATCATTATCTGCCTATTATGGAAAGTTTAGTTCCCTTTAGAGTACACTTAAAATAATATTAAAATAATAATATTAAAAATGTTCATCATTTTGCTCATATGTACGTCCTGAGAAGTTTCTTGGATAAGACATCCTACCTGAGATTTCAGGAGTTTCACTGACATGTTGTGAATATGGACTATGCAAATTAGCAGAAGTTGGCAATGACAGCATACCATACATTTGCTGCTGTGAAAGCAAATTATGTTGAGGTGCAAGCAATCCTTGTAAAACAGAAAATCCAGCACCAACACTGTCAGAAAGTTTTTCCATATTGGCAGACATTTTTGCCATGTTGTCCTGGTTAACGTTCTTCCGTTTTTTTTTAATGTGATTCAGGAGTCTCTTTTTCATCTCAATGTCGTCCTTTGCATACTCAAGCAACTGGCCGTCTTTTGGAAGCTTCCTTTTTAACTTTTCCTGTTTATAGTTATTCAGCTTGTTGTCAAGCAAATTCCTCCTTTGCTTCACCCTCAGTGACTGTGATTCTGTTAATGAATCATTTTCTGATACATCACCTTCCATACCTGAAGTATCTGTAGGGCTTTCTGAGGAGGTCGTTGCTGTATCAGCATCACCATCTTGCTTGCAAAGCTGCTGTAATATCTTCACTTTCAAGGCCGCTTTCAGGCTGCTGTGTTGCTGGAGATCTTCCCCATATACTTTTGCAAAGTTCATAGTACAGTAACACGACACGTCCATGTCCACTGCGTTTGCCTGTATCCACGGCTTGTCTGTACTTCAACCTTATTGATTTCAACTTGTTGGTTAGACACTGCTTAGTGATTTCTTCCCCCTTGTGTGGATAATCCTTTCCTGAGCCACCCTCCTTCCCTAGCTCATTCTTGAATCGATCCAATATGTCGCTATATTTTTTCTGAACCGATTCCCAATCAACATTTCTGCTGTCTTGCTGACTTTATACTCGTTTGTCACTTTTAAACAAAGTTCTACCTCATCGTCTGTCCATGAGAACGTTGACGGCGTATAAACAAGGCCTTAACCACCCAAGATTCGCTGGTTTTCCAGCTCTAGCTTTCCATTTCTGCCCGGTCTTGATCCGCAAACAGTTATCTTGGCCACGGGATTTGAATTTCTAGTTTAGCAACAGCACTGTTGTGGCAAAGTCGGTTCCCGCCATTGAGAGGCACGGGACATTTTTTAGTCATGTAAATTGCACTGTGCTATGGTCCCTGGGGATATTTCACTGGAAACAGCGGTAGCATTTAGAGCAATTTTTGAAGCATTTCCATACATGGTCTTACAAACGGCTAAAATTGTAACACTATCATCAACAGACTAATGTCACGTATGAATCGTATTCAACGTCTGGGATGCCTGTGGTTGGACCGTTGAAATTACCCCACACATTTCTGAGCATTGCATCATGGGTTACAGCAAACTCATTCTTAGGGTCTACCAGCATTCAAATCTGTGATGGCTGCTCGTTTCTGGCATGTTTGAACTTCACAAAAGAACTTAGCTTTTCCACTTGATAAGAGACTTATCACAGACTGGAAAGGATTCAGATATCATTCACAGAAGCACATAGTTATCCCAAGCTATTTTATTACTACAGGGGGACAAAATAATCAACCTTTTTATGAGAAGGATCTAATACAGCAGTTTAGGTCAATCCACTGAAAATCTCTACTGAGAGTTTTGTTAAACTTTGTCCATTGATTGTTTATACTATAAGAATGTACCAGTAAATTTCGAAAAAAATGAGGGGTCCCCATGTTTGTTTAGGAGCAACAGCACCTTGTTTATTCCTAATAAATCCTTACAATGGCACCATTATTACAGTGATGATTGCTTGCTAAAGTCATGTTTTTGACAATAGGCCATATTCGTATTCTCAGTATTGGACTGGAACTAGCTTGCAATGGAGGCTCATGCGGGGGAATATCATTAAAAAGAGTTGAATGTAATTTGTATTTGAAAAGACTCCCCTGCATCAGCCTCACTTGCAAGCTAGTTCCAGTCCGATACCGGGAATACGAATATGGCCTATTGTTTCTTGTTCTACACTGAGAATTACTCGATATTTAGTTTACATACTATTAGAGAAATATATTACTCAATTCGAAATAACGGAAAAAATGAAAAGTCACCACACTTGTTTTTGGGAAAGTGGTTATTTACCTCCATGGCGAGGTCTATTATGATTCTAAATTATCATTATGATTATCATAATGATTATAATTATCACTGTTATTGTCATTATCATTATCATTATCATCATTATCATCATTATCATCATTATCATCAATGTCATCATTAGGTAGTCCACTTATTTCGGTGAGACTGGTCTGGCCAAAATTTGCTGGAATAAAAAATGGTGGGAGTCTGATTCCTTTTGGTTGGCCCAGTTTCATTGGGAAATCTGCATGTTGTTCCATTTTCCTCAGGTATTTCCACTGGTCTCTTACCAGTCGGTTTGGCATGATGGGGCACTCTGCATGTAACAGATGCCATATTAGGGCATTATGCCCGTTTTGGATTTTTGGTAGCAATCTTTTGGAGCTCACAAAAAGAGACTTGCTGCTTGAGGCTCGGGCACAGGGTCGAGGGCTTGTAAAATAGCCTCCCCCTTACTTTCAGTATAATTTGTATATTAATCAGGTTTTTTATTTTTTTGACAGATCAATGGAAGTAAAATTTCAATCAAACAGTACAAGAAAGAAATAAGTAACTGGAGTTGTACTGAAAAGTTGCCTTCACCAATGGTAATTTAATTTATTTGTAGTATTGAAATTGGTGGTACTGTGTAGGTGAAGTGTGTTTTAGTGTCAAGTGGCCCGCCAGCTTTAGCTGTTCACAGCCCTCTATTTTCTTGTATTTTTTTTGATTGTTGAACATGCAGATAGAATCGCAAGAGAACTTGATGCCAGCACGAAACAGAAGACTTGACTGGGTAGAGAGAGGGTGGGGACCAAGTAAAATAGAGAGGCTGTAGACATATTTGGAAAAAAGTGAATCCCTTATTTCTCCAGAAACGGAAAATTCCCATTATACAGGTTGAAAGGTGACAAAAGTGTCACCACCTTGGGAACAGCTGATCATGATTGTGTCCAGGTGGGTTTTGCATCTTGCAAAAGTTGTCATCACTAATATGTGCCATGATTCATAATGGAACGGCCTGGTTTTGTTTTGTCAACATTTCTTCACTCTAAGATGAACAGGAAGAGGCTGCTGTTCATCTTCTTTGGTCAAAAGACATTGCAATTTTGCCAACTGGGTTCGAGGAAAGTCTGATATATCAACTCTAGGCAACAGCAAAAGAAATGTAAATGTGCGAATGTTGAAACAAATGGACAAGAAGAAAAAGCTTAGGAGTCCTTCCATTGTTTTGTCAATAAAGTAGAACATACTTCTGCTGACTGGTGAAACGAAGTACAAGCTTGGTTTTGGAAGACAATGCAGGACTTTTTGGATGCAAAATTCCTAAACATATTATAGAATACAGATTGTCTGATAAACAATTGTCACGCTCCTTGTAGTTGTCAAGTGCCACACCGTGTAACACCTTTGGAATAATTATATTCTCTGTGAATAGCAAAAGAACTAGCGCATATATCTTACAACTTGTGAGACAATCTCAGATAGTGCAGAGTGCAATATTGATAGCTCTGGCCTGGTAGTCCCATAAGTACCCACCCCTGCTTGGTTCACTTCCAGTTCGTGTCTACCTTGGTAGTCTACTAGGGCTTTTCCCCTTAGCAGTGTGCATGTTTCAAGGCTGCATTTTCATTCAAGGTCCAAAAATTACCTACAACTGTATCAATGTTTGCAAATACAGCTTTTAAATTTTACTCTGGTGTTTTGTGATGATTTTTGTGCATTTCAAATTCAATAATATGTTGAACAAATGTGACAATTTAGCTCCTTGCACCAACTTTGTAACTTGATACGTTTTTTTCCTAACTAAGGTCTGTAACAAAAAACCCTTTTTTCTCCAAAACACACAGAAAATGTGCTTGTTTTTTGGGGATAAATCAAAGGAAGTTACATAACTGATGATGAAATGGAAAAGAAACCATTTTGTTTTTTTTTTTCTGAAAACGCAAATTTTCTTATCACCAATGAACAAGAACTAACTTTATTATCAGATTGTCACAGTAAAACAATTCAAAGTTTAAAATACACAACCATATTAATTGATACAACTGAGAAGCGCTTCAATGAGAAGTATTGAAGGTAAACAGTCCTACTTGGCCACGATTATCCTGAGACTCTCTATATGTATTTCCAATAAAAGTGAAGACACTACGATCACTATTGATGAAACGAAGATCTCAGCGATTGAAGTGACAAAGAGACGATTTAGAAATTATTGCGTTCAGACAAAATGTTAGTCAGTCAGACCCCCAGAAAATTGAATATGAAAATTTTAAAGTCATTTGATCCACAATCAAACCTGAAATGTGGAAATTAGTGTACTTGATAAAAAGTTTAGAAAAGGATCTAAAAGGTCCGTGTGCGTGACTGTTGATGATTGATTATGATTAGTAGATCATTTAGTCCGATTGATTGATGACCATCGGTTATCAGTGATGTCAACGACCCCCGCTGACCTGTTGCCTCATGGTCTTGTATGACCTTGTGTTGACTGCGGATCGCTTTAGATCACCTGGACATCATCGCTTTAGATCACTTGGACAACTCGGATGGCGGAGTTCGATGTAGAAGTCAAATTTTCTCTGTTTACCCTTAACTCTAAAAACCCTGAGGTACCGTGTCATACGTGTTACAATATGCTCAATTGTTGATGCCTACCATATAGGAGACTGCGAAGAAGCTAACAAAGTAATACATCTTTCATTTACTATACTCGGAGGACAGCCCACTATCCGGATCCGGCAGTGTCAATGCGTTATTCAAACATAACATGGCCGGAAAAACCGCCAAAAGTCACACTGTCAGCTCAAGATCTTCAGTTACTACAAGAATGGCAGAGGCAGTACTGTGGGGGTGTTCAGCAGTGATCTGTCCGAGACATAGCAAAGTATGATGCTGGTACTCTGCCATCGTTTGCAAGGGCAGGAGAGACAAATCCAGCTGAGGTAGGCTGCAACTAGCTTGCGAAAACAGCCATCCTTCTTCCCCCCCCGAGCCTGTTTCTCAAGTGACCCGGTAACTCAACGGGCCTGAAATCACATTTTGAAATCAAAATCTTAAGAAAAGTACTGTGTGTTCTGGCCTCTAATGAAGTCCAGTTTGTTTCTTTAGTTGATAACATAACTGTGCAATTTTCAAACCTTTTGAAACTCCCATCTAGAATGGAAAACAAAACAGCTTAACGGGCCCAGTAATTATCGGGAGCTTTGAGAAACAGGCCCCCAGCCCGAGTGGCATTTCGCGCAAAGGATACATGTAGTTCAACGCCAGTCTTGCCCAAGAAGGGAGAGTTTTTAGCTGTCAAGCCTGGATTTGAAATACATGCACCAAGTCAGGTTTCGAAAGCAAGCTTCTACATTGTGATCACTGAATCAGATGTTCCTGACAATCCAAATGAGATGGCTATTGAAGTGATGTGGTTGTCTCCAACTGAGACAATATAGATGAAGAGTTTGGCTGCTTCGTGGCTGTGGGATTGGGGATGGTTTTAAAAAAAGGGCATCTTGTTTCCCCTTGCAGGAAATGACATAAACACGAGCGTTGCTGGCGGGTGATAGTAACCAAAGCGATATTGTGTACATCTCGGACTCGGGCTATTCGCGCATTTTAAACTTGATAAACAAAAGAAATCCAACAGCTTTTGCAGTTGCAGAAGTAACCGAATCAGAGCTGGAGGATGACAACCTGGGGCTTGAACAGTTTTTGGATAATGAGTTCGATGGTGTTGATGGAGGACATGAAGCAAATGCTGTTTGTCATCCCCCGGAAGGAATTGCCGAAATTTGAAGCCGCGGAGAAAGGGGTGTGAGGAAATGAAACGTTGATGACATGGTTTACTACTAAAAAGGTAACCCTGATCAACAGTGTCATTAGTGCAGCCAATTGTAAGGAAGACATGACAACATATCATTCAAGTAGCGTCAGTAACTTGAACCGTAAATAGGTTTTGAACAATTTTTGACAATCATACCATCTTTCTCTCAACTCCAATGACAATTGAATGTCCAATGTTAAATTCAATCACATGTTCCACTTTTTTAAGTAAAAATGTCTTTCAGTTAGCATATCGGGTCATTAAAGCTCTCGGGTGCAACAATTCTAGATATAAAAGCGACCAAAAGCGATGATTTCGTTGAAAAATCGATGATCTGATGAACAAAAGCGCGACGAAATGAACGTTCGTATGTACCCAGAGGCTCTATCCTGCATTGGTGAACGACTTTCCTTAAAGACTGATTAAATTAATTTGTGCTTTCATTAGGTGCCACAGAGTCTGCAGTGATATATTGAGTACTTTCCTGGTTTCTTTTGTCACAAATTTACAATTTTTAGGATACTGAAGCCACTAGCTCGGGAACATTTTGTTCTCTCTTACAGATGCAATTAAGGCAAGAAATAAACAAGCCACTAAAGAAAGGCTATACATTTCCCTTCTTTATTTAAACCCTGATAAACATACTATTGTAGTTTGGAAGCAGCAGATGATATTTGTTGAACCAACCTGTGGGTAATTCTGAAAGATCTATACATGTCACTTTTGCACTAAAAAAGGATGAGTTCTGCTACTTTGACATCACATGATGCATTAAAAACCCTGTAGAAACATAGTATATAACACTAACTAAATTAAGGTAGAACACATGCCTCTTCCATATTGGGTTCTAGCATAAGGAAAACCACTCAACATTTTTGTGTCATCCTGTGTGCAATGTATCCTGCACCTAATATATAGAAGATGCAAAGGCTAACTACTAGAAATCTGTGCATGCATTTAGAGCAAATTGGTTTTGTTCTTAAGAGAATAGTGCCACAAGGAGAGCTTATGGGTTATTTGAAACAAATACATATATAGCATTGCAATGTTCACACCTAACCGACGTAGATGAAACATGTTTTACATAGGGCACACATGGCTATTTCTCGCCTCACCTCCACCACTTCCTTACCTTTGGACTAGTTAATTATGTGTAATTGAAATTAATTAATTTAACTAATATTAAAAAGTTTACCCCTTAGCGACTTACCAACATAGCGGGTTAGTGCCTTAGCGGCAGGCAGCCCCTCTAAACCATCACAATACTGCACTCTGCACTAAAATTGGAAGGACTGCTTGATTTTGTTCTTCTCCTCATTGTAGCAGCTTAATTATTATATTGCTTTTCTTGGAGTTGAAGAAGACATCTATTTAAGACTACATTCTTGACACACAAACACACATACACGTTGTTTGCAAACTGATACTTGTAATCAATTAAAAAAGCAATTTACTGCTCAACTTTGATTGGTACGATTTAGTTGCTTGGTCAAGGGGTGAAGCTATTAGTAACAAGGCGATGTCTAATAAGTTCACTTTTTTCAAAAGATGTCTACAGACTCTCCATTTTCTTGCTCGCTTTGCTCGCAAACCCCATCCCCTACCCTGTGTGCTTCACGCTCCCTTCATTTGCTTTTCTTTTGCTTGTGTAAATAGAGAAGCTGTGAACAATCTAGTCAGCTTTAACTTGTCTTACAACTTGCACCCATTTTGTGAACCTCATAGTGGCTGTCGGTAGAAGCTTTCTTACAGCACTACGCCTCTGAGCATTTATCACCAATCACTTTGTACTTTTAATATCCTTTTAATTTCTTAATTTCAATGCTTCTTCATACTGTACTAATTGCTTGAAACAGCTGTTTATTTATTTCTGGAGTGAAGTTTTTCACTTTTTTTAATTGTAAGATGCACATATTTGACTTATTAATCGTAAAAGGTGATACTTTACAATTATTAATCGTAAAATGCATCTCCTACGATTAATAATCTTGCATGTTACAATTAATAATCGTAAAATCCATTAATAATCAATTAATTAATTAATAATTGTACTTTACAACAAATGCAGTTATTAATGGTAAATGCCAATTAACGTGAAGCTATCCTCTTATGAACTGAGTGTGTTTACCGACGATATTTTCAACGTGTTTTACTCGCCGACGAAAAGCAATGCGAGCGCGAATGTCGTGGCCGTGAAACAACAGCACCGCATTCAATGCGATTATCCCATGATTTGAAAGCGGCTGATTCAATGTCCAAAATATACCCAAAGGAAAATGCAACAGGAAAATAAGCCAACATCTAAGTGTGTTTACGAAATATATTTTATCTGTCTTTGGACTCTTCGGCAAAAAGCAACGGGAGCGGGAATTAATTATATCGTGGCCCATGCTCGAACAAACAACAGCACTAATGCGAAATACAACTGAGTTGGAAGTGGCTGATTAAGGTTCATAATTTACCTAAAGTAAAAGAAACCAGGTAAATGAATATTAAACAACTGAGACTGTTTGCGAATGATATTTTCTCCGGCCTTGACTCTTAGACGAAAAGCAACTCGACTCAGCCATGCTTGAATAAACAACAGTACCGCTCAAAATTATGCGAAATAAAAAACTTGTCTCAATGAATGATTATTTCTCTACTAGTGTGTCAAAAATTCTAGATCACTGTAAACACTACGATTACTTAAATTACCCAAACAGCATTCAGAATAATTCCAGAATATTGTCAAAATAAATCCGGAATCCAGATTAACATTGGTATGATGTGCTATGATATGCTTATTTTACTTACTATTCGTGTCTTGTCAGATTATTAGTCGTATAATGCAGTGTTTTCAGTTTATTAAACTGGAAACCGCTTCTCTTACGAATAATAATCATGACAGTGTATGAATAATATCAGTATGTGGCTATATATTCAGGAAATTAATTGTACATGTAGCAAAGTTTACTGACTCGGAATTTATGATGTTCAGATGCACACTGATCAACAAAGATGTACACTTATTGCGTTTACGGGCAAAAATAAATGTTATTTTCGTTTAATGACTTGGCGTAAAACCATCGATAAATGTAATCAGTGAGCTATATTTTCCTTAAACGACTATCGTAGCCACGAAGGATATAGATTAAGCGATCGATGCAAAGGCATTATGTAACCGATTGACCCGCTGCACGTTTCGGTATTTCTTCATAGCATCCTCATAGCTTGAAATGCACTTTTCTCATTTCATGTCCTACCGTACCCTGGGTGCCAGAGGTTTTTCTTGCGCGGTTTCCGGTGTTGGTCATGTCTCTATTGTGACCTGCACAAAAAACCTCTGGAGCAGAGCGCGATTTCTTTGAGGGTGCCAAGCCAAGGACAAGGCAGTTTAAATCTAAAAAGTCCAGAATCTGGACTAGAAAGCTGATTGGCTCCTAATTACCTCCCAAGGGTTTTCTAATCTAAAAGACATAGTGATTGGCTTCTAAGAATAGAAGAAGCGTGTGAAACATTTGTTGCTTGGAGTTGGTGGACGTTTGTTAGTGCTCTGAAAGATTTGTAAGTGATCAAGATCTGGAAACTGCCATAACAAAAGTTCTTGAAACGTTTGATGGTGTGCTGAGCAAAATGGATGGAATTGCGAATTTTATATGCAACAACGACGTGTTGGCCGTTTTACTAACGGGATTCGGGAAATCACTGCTATTTCAATTAGTGCAAAATGGAATTGACTAGCCTACATGACTTCTACGGTTCGTGACATTTGTATATTTGCCCTGTCAGGTCACTCGACCTTTTTTGTCGCTTCAATCTTGTCTATGAAGGGCACTTCATGTTGTGTTATTTGGAGGAATTTTACGCAGAATTTTAAGCCGTTATCTGCATGTCGCTTCGTTGAGTCTGACACCTCTGTGATTTGCCATGTGTTAGTGTTTTGTTTTGGCTCATTTCTACTGCAAGTTTCTCGCAGCTATCTGATCGAGCTTATGTTCCTCGAGCTCGATGTTTGGGATTATTCCTCCTTTGATCGTTCTGGTACCACAGGATTAAAATATAGCTCTTTATGCGCAAGTCTGTTGACTGCAAGCTTGAACAACGTTTTGAACGTGCATGTTCACCATTTGTAGCTTCTCCTTTCCAACGAATAATATTGTGTTCGTAACATTCTTTTAAATTTGCCACTTCCTTGACAATCGCCTTGAATTTTTCGATCTGTCGGTAGCACTTAATTACAAAGAATACGCGGCACGACGGACAGATATTGTCGTCTTCGACAGTCAAAAGTGTCAAGATTCTTTCGCAAATCTTCTGTTTTTTAGCATTTTTCCGATAAAAGGCTGTAATATCCATCATTACACATAACATTTGTGTCACATAAACGGCACGACAGCGAAGCCTTCGAATCAGGAAACTTTTTCACCGGAGTAGTTTTAATTCCTGGGAAAGCCATGAAAGCAAACCAAACGTTATGTCATGCGAATGTAACAATCGAAATCCACATGTCATCTGTCACGTCTTCACGTAAAAGTCCACGTATTCACAGTGGGTGATCCTCGCTGTGATTGGTTTAAATATAATCCGATAAAATTGATCAAAGTTCAACGAGCACAGTGAATTAAGCCACTCTGAGCCAGAGGTTTTTCTCGCGGCTTCACCACTTGTGCATTGCCAATGGCCTTTGGCCGCCATTTCCATCCGCTGCGCGAGAAAAACCTCTGGTACCCAGGGTAGTCCTACCGAAACTTTAAGTGAACAAGAGTGGTTGATTTCATGTATGTCAGGGGTTTATTCTTTACAAATCAAATTAAAACGAAATCAACAACTTGGCAGCAAGTCTGCAAGTTTGATGTGTCAAAGGCTCAAAGCATTGGCAGTCAGAATTTGTTGTGTTTACGCGAATATTTGGCAAATTGAAATAGTACGATTTAAGTGTACCTTAGGAAAGCATGGCTTCTTCGATAAAGGTATCATTTATCAAATTCCTTCCACTTTGCTCACCTCCATGAGTTCCTTTATGGCATATTGTGCAGCATATATTCCAGCAGAGGCAAAATCAAAACTAACCTGAACGTCCATGTTCCCTCCGATGATATTTTATCAAGTTTTGCACCAGTGTCATTGTAAACCTGTATGACAATCATAGCAACTCCTGCAAGGTTGTCTTTTGCTTTGAGCAGCATTGATTCAACAAGAATACCAAGTTTTGCCATCGTCCACGTGCTCATTATGGTAAAAGCATTGTGTGATCGGAAATGGCAATTAGTGAACAGAATCAATGGCACACTTATAGGATCAGTCCTCTGTATAGTGGGGGCAAACTTCACTTCCAATCGGTTGAAAAATAGTGTTTGCCAAAAAGTTTGAAGTCTCGTGTTAAATCGAAAGCCTAAAAGGAGTCTAAAAGAGTCAATACAAAGGCCACTTTGTCAGAGTCAGAGGTAGGAAAACCTGTTTGTCGTTTACAAGAAATCAATGTCGTCGTCTGAGCAGTCACACTAAAATGGAGAGATTCCAAAAGAAACTCATTCCACAAATATGCTGGTATGTTTCTTTTTTTGGTGAACTTCATCTGCAGTTTGATTAGTCCGCCTCCGAATCTTCGAGGCCATTTCCCGCCATTTTGACACGCTGTTGAACTACACATCAAATAACTGAAAATGTGCTTCATTTTGTAAAACAAACAAAGCAGTTCTTTCGGAATTCCCACTTCATTTGCATAATACAATTCGTTCAACGCCTGTTAAATGCTTTGCTAAGGAATTCGATAAATGATACCTTTATCAAAGAAGCCATGCTTTCCTTAGGTATACTTAAATTGTACTATTTCAATTTGCCAAATATTGGCGTAAACGACGAATTCTGACTGCCAATGCTTTGAGCCGGCTGTGACTAAAGGTGGGACAGGGACGTGGAAAGCAAGGATGTGAGGACTCTGGGACTCCGGGACGCCGGGATGCGGGGAGGCGGGGACGCAGGGACACTGTCACACAGTAAAATAATAAATCAAACACCATTCAGGTGATAAAGCCAAGAAATTGTGACCCTATTGGAAATAAATAAACACGTTTTAGGTCTGTGCGTTTTCCCAAACCGCATATATTTGTCGAAATGTTTCACAAAACTAATTTTACAGAACTCAGTATGGAAATGCCATCTTGGTGCACATCAGATGTGCACCAATATGGCGGCCGGAAAATAGTGTAAACATCGATCTGGAAGTTACTTTGGCTATCTAGGCGACCGACTACCTGTACTTAACAAACAAGTGTTTACATAAGCACTTTTCCTAATGCTCTAACTTCTGAAAAAGCTACAAATGATGAGATAGGTAAGTATTTTTCCACAAATTTGATCGTAGCCTTGTGTCATGCACCGCCATAACTCTGAAATTCAAAATGCTCTTGCTTCCAAAGGAAGCACGCTATGGAGCCGTAAAATTGTAAACATATTAATTTACCGTCTCTTATACCTCCATGAAGATAAAAACTCTGGTGGCTCTTTAGTTTTGGATTTTAGAAAGTGGTGACGTCACGTGAAAACGATCTATTATACATATGTATGCTGGAGAGTTTACCAGCAGACCAGTAGCTGATGATTGCTAGCATCCAACGTTGGGCCTGATATGTTTGCTTGCACCGTGACAGCTCTAAGTATAGGTTCCCCCTGACTTACCAGCTAGAGATCATTACAAGAAGTGTCTGCACATTCTAGGACTAAAAATGAAAGCTCCGCAAAAACTAAAGTCTTACTATAAGATTTTTTTGTCTTGCGTGAGCACCAGAACAGAAGTCAACTTTTGTTCTGATATTAAGGTAAGACAAAAAATCTTAAATTAAGAAAACATCAGCATCGAAGAAAGTGAAGAACGATCATCGCAGTAAATTTTCCAATTGGAACGAAGAAGCCTGAAACAATCAGGGCTTCAACGGGATTCGAACAAGTGACCTCCGCGAATACTGGTGCAACGCTCTACCATTTGTGCTATGAAGCCACACATTGGGAGGGAGGCCAATTTATTGAATTCATATCTTCCCTCAGGAGTGAAATGACTTGAAGTATGTATGGAATAATTCATATTATTTTCATAGACAGGACAAGTCAAGACAAGACAACTTTATTACATTTTTGCACATGATACAGTAATGACTGGCACCGCAGGTAGCAGAAGCTAATCAAGGCGGGCCAGGGGCCCAATTCTCGAAGCTCCCGGTAATAACCGGGCCCGTTAAGCTGTTTTGTTTTCCATTCCAGATGGGAGTTTTAAAAGTTTTGAAAATTAGACAGTAAAGTTATTAGCTAAAGAAACAAAATGGGCTTCAGTAGAGGTCAGAATGCAGCCTACTTTTCTTAAGACTTTGATTTCAAAATATGATATCGGGCCCGTTAAGTTACCGGGGCTTTTGAGAAACCGGCCCCAGGAACAGTAAAAATGAAATCTCCTAGCCTTAGTTTAAAAAAAACGTATTACAGAAAAGGCAAAAGAAGATCGACCTACTTAACCCTTTAAGCCCCGATAGTGCCATATGGCACAAGATTCAATTACAGTGTACATGGTCAATGTTCAGTCAATTTGCATGAAATTTGCACAACTAAAAGATCTTGGAAAGATCTGTACTTTGAAGGCATAATATCAGGCCCCCCTCCTATACAAGTCTTGATTTACCACCCCTGCAACTTTTGGAACCTTTTGTCTTTGTACTTTTTAGACCAAGTTAATATCTGACAATAAGCAATACACTGAGAGCTGCAATTTAAGCTATAGTGAAGGGGGATGCCCAGTGTGCATAAGGAATAGAAAGATTTTAAACGTTTTTATTTTTTCATTTGGGCACCTGTCAATCCAATCTGTGGCCTCCTCTATCTCTTTTGGTATGATTTATAGCATATTTCAGAAAATACCTTTCAAATGGTATATTACATGTGGTCTGCTCATTCATGGTTACCGATTTAGAAAAACTGGCCATTTCCTTTGGGGCTTAAAGGGTTAAGAGAAACTCGTATTGCATTAGTTCATTAAGGCTACATAGTCCCACTTTTAGTCGCGGCCCTTTGAGCCTTTGACACATTGAGCTTGCAGACTTGCTGCGAAGTTGTTGATTTCATTTTAATATTATTCATAAAGAATAAACCCCCCCCCCCCCCAACCGCTCTTGTTCACTTTAAGTTTTGGTAGGACATGAAATAAGAAAAGTCCATTTCAAGTCTTCAGGAGGCTATGGAATACTTTCTGACAGTAAAAAAAGCTCGTTTGAGACAATATTGCTCAAAGAAATACCGAAAAATGCAGCGGGTCAATCGGTGACACGATGCCTTTGCATCGATCGCTTAATCTATATCCTTCGTGGCTACAATAGTTGGTTAAGGAAAATATAGCTCACTTTGCTACATGAAGGATCAATTTCCTGAAAATATAGCCACATACAGATATTATTTGTACACTGTCATGATTATTATTCGTAAGAGAAGCAGTTTCCAGTTTAATAAACTGAAAACACTGCATTATGTGACTAATAATCTGACAAGACAGGAATAGTAGGTAAAATAACCGTATCATAGCACATCATATGAATGTTAATCTGGATTCTGGATTTATTTTGACAATATTCTGGAATTATTCTGAATGCTGTTTGGGTAATTTAAGTAATCGTAGTGTTTACAGTAAGCTAGGATTTTTGACACACTAATAGAGAAATAATCATTCATTGAGACAAGTTTTTTATTTCGCATAATTTTGCGCGGTACTGTTGTTTGTTCAAGCACAGCTGAGTCGAGTTGCTTTTTGTCTAAGAGTCAAGGCCGGAGAAAATATCGTTTGTGGATTTTGGTGCTTTTGTTTGGTGATTTTTAGTTCTTGTTGCATGTAACTTCTCAGGACTGTAAATAACACCAGTCAATGAACAAAGTCCGGTCAGAATTGGGTACTGACCAGACAAATCCTTGGATTGCTGTACATTGGTCTGCTTTGTTCAGAGAAGTTTCAATTTTTAACTATTTGATAATCACAAGGGATGTTCAAAACATTCATGTTTCCAAAAGGAAAAAAAAAAAGAATATACAGCTGACATACATTTATTTTATGTTGTTTACAAATTAAATTAACAGTTTTAATATGTCCGTGGGTAGCTATACTAGTCTAGGCTGGTCGTGTTAACAAGAAGTATTAAATAAATATACAACTAGCTACAACTAAATACAACTGAAAAGAACAAGAAAACTAAAGAAACTTAAATTGACAACGGTGACTAGAGACCTAATAAACTGACGGTATTACAAATAATAATTAATAACAATTATAACAAGAGACTACAGAGACCACTAATAAACTAACGGTAGTACAAATAGTAGATGACAAACGGTTACGACGAGAGACTGGAGATACACTAAAACGATATTATTGAAAATTAATGAATACATAGTAAGAGGAAAATAAATTCAACTTTACCTTTTGAACGATTGCTGGAAGATCAATATAACAGTCTTCTGAAGCTAGAATTTCACAAAGTATTTATTTTATTAAAGACATAGGCATGGCATTCCAAATTTTTGTTGTGATTCTAGAAAATGAGTTCACTTGAATTGAGAGTCTAGAACTTTGTGGAGCATTATAACACAAAATTGGAAGACTAAGGTTGTATTTAAAATATTTGCCAACTCTGTAATAGTTTAAAACGTGCTTAAAATCGTAGTGAATTTTATTTTTGTCAAATCCTAACAGAAAGTGCTGTTTTTAGCTGCCAAAATTGATTTTATGGTGTTAAGAGTTCTGCTTCTGGGCTCTGGAACCAAGTTTAAGGACCTTTAGACATACTGGTTGTATTCATGTAGGAAGTGCTATAACAACAACAACAAAATTTTTTAAAAATTAGAAATATAATTATTCTAGATTTTCTCTTGTTTTCACTTGATTTATTCAAATTTATTCTTCATCTTGTCAATACCTACATGTACTAGTTTTCTACCTTCACATTGTAATTTCTGTCGTTGGAGGATGTCAAAGAGTGTAGATTCACCAAAATGAATGCTGCAGATATGGACAGCTCAGTATATACATTGTGCCATTTTTTTAAAGCTTAGCAGACACGAAATACTTGGAAAACAGCACACAACATTTTTAACCGAGCTAGGGATGATTCCAAAAGATACGCTGTCACTAAAGCATTCTTTGCACTAAAAGGGAGAACTGATATTACTTGAAATATAACCGCTAAGACGAGAGTGTGGTATCACACGCATGAGTCTGAACTCGAGAACAGATTGTATCACGGTGACAATGCTATAACGCATGCGTCTTACATGTTGTATTCTACCACAAGGAAAAGCACTTAACGTTCGTGTGTAATTGTGTATGAAATGTATCATTTACCTAACATACAATTAACACTAAAGCTAATCAATCTGTGCATGCGCATCGAGCAAATTGGTTTTGTTGTTAAGAGAATAGTACCACTAGGATAAGAAGAGAATATTGGAACCATATATAGTTCTGTGATGTTATTCAAGAAGTAATGTAAGTGTAGTACATTTTACGTAGCAATCAAAGGTACCTACCCCACCCTCTCAGAACAAGGCTAATTAATTAATTGGAATCAATTAATTAAACAAACATTAAAGTTTACGCCTTATGGCCTTATTGTGTTAGTGCTTTAGTGCCTTAGTGCCTTAGTGAACAGCAGCCCCCTAAACCATCCCAATAGTGCACTCTGCACTAAAGACTGCTGTCAGTTGCCTTCTGGTTTGTATGATCTCAAGTCTAATTGACACATTGTCAATACCACAAGCTGCCAAAAACCAGTGTCACTTGATTAGCAAAATCAGGATGTGGTTTTCAATGAAACTGGCTTAGTTCCCAGTTCTCCTGGGTTTGATTCTGGATAAAATATAATTATTGTGCAGGACATCATTTATCCAAAGAAATTTTGCTTGCTGACTTTAAGTGATGTTGTATGATGTCAATTTACTTAAAAATTAGTGATTTGCATTTTCATTATAATTATCACCTTGCAGTGATTTTAAAGTAAGATATGACTTAATCCTTGACAAATGACTGCAACACAATCTCTGTTTATAATCATATATTAAAAAAGTAGTATACTAAGGTAAAGTATTAGCAAGGAACAGGAAAAAGTACCTTTGAACATGATTCTCTCAGCTGAGAAAATTGCTAAGTACATACTAATACTACTACACAAGTATATACTAGTCCAAAGTACAAATGTGCAAGAGAGAACAACGAACAGTATCCAATTGTTTGATTGTAATGTATCCTTCTCTTCGGAAAAGTCCACTGTAACCTAGCACGATATATTTACTAGACTCCACAAGGTTCCATTCTTACAATCACATGCTCATCATGCTCATGTGCTCCATTGTTTCCCGCACACTGTCCTTCCCTAGTCATTCCTGTTGGGTTTCGGTTCACTCACAACAGTGTTTTTCCCTCCCTCCCTTAGTTCTGTCTGGAACCTTTGTTTCTGTCTTTTGATTTTTACTTAGGTTTACTATATATTTAGCATGACCAGAAGGTTTTTTTGCATGCAGATCATTATTGTATTCCTCTTATCCATATGTACAGTGTATCTGTAAGATTTATCTGTTACATTACGGTATTTTGCTGCACTAGGTCTCATTCCTTCATTGGATTTCGGGGATGTAGAATCACTGTGTTGCTCCCCAATGAAAAGAGTGGCAGGGAAGTGCAACCCCTGGCTGCACTTTACCCCACAGTGAGGCTTAGCCCTCAGAGACAGGTCTGGAAAAATATCCACTCCAGGTTGTGGACCCCCAGTCACACCTGATCTGTACTCCACCCAGAAGGAGCCACCCCTCCTGGTTCCCCTTAGGCCCTAGTGACTGGGGGATATGGGCCTCATCCCCGGAGACTGATCAGAACCCCTGTCCAGGGTGACTATCCTTGGTATCACTCGATTATGTCTCCCCCCAGGAGGGCTTCTCTCTTGGTCCCCTTACCCCTAGAGTTAAGCGCTTCCCTGCCACCAGTAGTTGCCCGTTACCTTTTGTGTATTTTCTGTGTGACCCCCCACTTAGATTCTCAATGCAAAACCACTGCCAATTGGAAGAGTTTATTAAATGTTGTGTGTTGACAGAAATATTCCTTTTTGTTATGATATAAATGTGTGGCTTAATTTAAGTGCAATTATCTATTTTAGGACAACTTTCCAGAGCTTTCACTCAGTGATGTTAAACATTTTAAGTGGAATTGCACTGGTTTTCCCCAAACACCAGAGGTACTGTCTAGTTTACTTTTAGACCTATTAATTTAGTATTAGTTACTGTTTCTAATTGTCACTACAAACAAGAATGACTGGTTATTTGTCCATGTTACAGCTGCAGCCACTCTTTCTCCAAAATCCCTCTTACAGGTATTAGCCCTATTTGATAAAGCTGTTGATGAGCAATCAGTTATATAGTCTGTGATTAGTATTCAATTGGTGTTTCCTTAGCAGTACAAATCTTGTCAAGAAGGCATTTAACCAGTATTGATTATCATGTTAATTACTTCTTGCTAACTCCTCTCTTGTGACCTTAAATTTGATAGACTATGGTCAATGACTGGTGTGTGCTTCCAAAGTATGGACCAGGGCTGGGTTGTTCAAAGGCTGGTTAACGTTAGTTAACTCAAGATTGAAGGTTAACTGCAGCATTATTTTTTCTTGTTTAAAAATGTTTTTCACCTCTAACGTTTTGTGTAGTTTGAGATTACTACAGCTTAAAACTGAAGGGCAAACAATGTAAACAGATTACCTAACCAGAAAGTTACAAAACTGAAATCGAAATTCTCGCTAACCCTGGGTTAGCTCAAACAGATTTTGAACAACCCGGCCCAGACCAATTTCACCAGAATGGCAATTATTTTTATTTCTAATTAACATCCTGGCACAAAATAATCTTGATAAACTTTATCCACTTACATCTTTCTTGTAATCCTGTATTTTATCCAGGTTTTGCTCTGTGTTATCTTTTTATCCAATTTATTTGTATATTTGTTGGCATTTGGTAAGAAATTCTGAAAGAAAACCTTTTATAACCAGCAGAGATGCTGTCCCTTTATTCTGAAATTACCTGACCCACTTACATGAATCCTTTGTAACAAGGTGAAAGGAACTAATAAAAGGAATATTTTTATGCTGGGATTAGTTAAGAGCAGCTTCACCTAAATATCAACTAGACTTGGAAATAGTATTTTATTTCACAATACTCTCACTCGCACTCGTTGTTCAATAGAGGTATTGGAGTGTTGATTGAGTGCCAAGAAGAAGGTTGAAACCTTCTGACTGAGCTGTTTGACCATGAATTTCAAGAGATTGGGGTTGAGTGGGAGGGCTGTTGCTACCTTCTCTTCTGGGTGTTTGATCGTGTTTGAAGGAGTAGAATGCAGTGAGAGTCATATTTTATCATTTTAAATCCCCCCTTGCGATCAACAAGATCATGGGAATCCATTTAGCCGGATTGGGTGACAATACCTCCAGGATTTAAATCTCTGGCTTCATTTCAAGTGACGTGAAAAGTATTCTTTTTCACAACACCCTCAGCTCCACTCACTCATTGTTCAAAAGAGGTATAGGAGCATTGATCTCGCTGCTTGATATTATGATTTCCACCTGAAGGAGCAAATAGATCCATCCCCCAGAAGACCAAAACCTTCCAAACCTCATAACCAAAACTCAACCCCAGCCCTCATAACAAATAGTTCAGTATGCCTGTAAATTACAGGGTATACTTTTATTTTCAAACAAAACTGATCACTCGGGTTATGAGGATTTCTCATTTACACGTTTTTGAGAGGTATCATCTGGAAATGCTGAAATAAAATGTTTCAGTTCATTCAGATCCACCCACTCTGACACAACGAAACCTATGTCAACCTGAGCTAGCCAGGCCGATGCCCCCGAGGGAATAAGGACCTTAGCTAGCTGCAGGAAATACAAATAGATTACATAGTAAATGGTTTGAACCCAGGAGTATCAGTAGTTCGTATTGTGTGATCGTCCGGGTGAGTGTAGTTCTGAAAAGAACTGTTGTTGGTGACTGATGTTTCGACAACCTGAGCAGAAGTCATCTTCAGAGTCAAGTGAATAGTGTCTGTCGGTCGATGTTGTTATAAGTCTGGTCAGTTGAAAACGATTGGTCAGTTAAGCCATGATGTTATTGGCTGAAAGACTTGTGTAAAGTTTGTCATCAGTCATTGGTCAGTTTCGATCCGTCTTTTGTTAGTTAAATCTATTGTTAGTCAAAATTAAGTCGGTCTGTTAGAAGTCCGTTTGTCGGTTTCGTTTTCGTCACATGGTTTTGAGAAGCTGGTCTCACAAGACCCCAAAACGTGGGAAAACTCTTAATGCAATGCTCTACGTGACTAAAGAAAAATGCCAAAAAATGTCTCTAGAAAATTAAAGACTTTTTAGACTCAGAGCCTTGTGTCACTTTGTCTCTGGTCAACTCTTGAAATAGTTTCTAAAACTTCTTTTTGTGCATTCTAGTATTTGAAGGGCCAGTTGGAAAAAGAGCATTGGGCATTTTAATCCAAGTGAACTTTGTCAACATGCACCAAATTTATCATTGCTATCGGTGCGTTAAACAATGCGCTGTATTTTTCTCCTCTGAAATTTGCTGTTTTGGAGATATTACATATGCAAAAATCCACTCACTTTTTCCTAGTGATGTCTTTAGAAGTTAGATGTTGAACAACAAACAGGCAGGCAGGCTGTTTATTTTGTGCAGAATAAAAATCAAATCTCACGGAATCTTAGCTATCTTTCTTCTAAGCCGATGAAAATAGCGTGTAGAGCAGAAATCTTGGAACAGATTGTGTACATAGTTTATCGTGATATAAAACACAGTGTGAGTTTCTTGAACTTCAAAGGAAATACCATTGAATAGAGGAGAGATGAGATGCATTAGAGCTCTGTCAACTAATACCTTAAGCATTGTTTCAAAGTACCTTGTATGCCTGCCTGGTTGTTGGGAGGAGTCATATAAAGCCTTGATAAACCCATACATGTAAGTCAGGAAAATGTGTTCTGAAAATTCAAATGCAGCTTATATAATCAAGTTATCAGTGTTTGAAGTCAGATCAATTCAGGCAGCAAAGTCTAAGAGCAGTTCTTACCCCCCCTAAAAAACCTTCTTGTGAATGCTTGAGGCTCTTGTTGTTAGGGTTTAAGTTAGGATTAGGATTTTATTAAATGGGCAAATGATTTCACTGTTTAGAAGTGACATTTGCCAGTCAACAACAACATCAACAACCATGTATTTTGCTTTGTACACAAAATATTATACAGCAAAAAAAAATTAATTTAACTTGAATAAGCAAAAAAACTACTCAGCATCTAATCATTGCTGGTGTGAAAGTTTGGAAAGCAAGAACTGGTTTTAGACTTATAAAAGATATCTTGCATCGACCACCATGCTTTCCCATTGGTGAGCTGAAGCAACCCTTCCTGGCATATATTGTGATTACATGCAGTGTATCTTTTGTGGCTGTGGAAGCCTGGTAAACAGCATTATAATTAGAAGAAAGTTATTGACAAAGAAGTCCCACAGAAATGGCTAAAAAGTAGCGACTAACCCTCTAGGACATTCTCATCCAGCTTAGGATACTTTGGAGTGTAGCAACCCATTGTCTTGTGTCTCCAGACACAGACCATAGACTCGCTGATGCCATAGTCTCTGGCGATCTCCGAATTATTTTTTTACGGCTTCTGCCTCAGCCACAACTTTGAGTTTAAAGGCTAGATTCTACAAGGTTGTACGAGCTTTTGAATCAATTGTAAAAGAACTGTCATGACTGACTGAGAACACTTTGAAATGATCTAGCGATTGAGACACTGTGGTTTGTGAAACTCTGAAGCATTTTTTGGCTGTGTGTAGTTTTATAATCTAGGTAAGGTCACATTAATATTCAAGTCAATAGTGTTTTGCTGATTCCAGTTTTACTGTTTCCTCAGGGGAACGCTTAGCTCAAAATGTTAAACATTTTAATATTCATTGATTTTGGACGTGTTTCCCGAGGGGTGCGCTTGTTTTACTTCAGTGACTGTTTAGATTTTTAGTGGGTGTCTCAGCTTGTAGCCAAGAGTTTTCCGATTTTTTTTGGTGAACATTCTGTCCGACCTTTCCACGCTTAGTTTAGGGTCTCGGCTTATAGCCAAGATCAGTATATTGGTAACTTAAACCCTAACTGCAGGAGCCTCAAGCATTTTACTCTCCTCATGTGAAATGAGCATCTCTGCAGTCACATGTTCTCGTGAAATTATCATATTCAAATCAGTTGCCAGTCACACAGAGTTAGCTGCAGTTTGTTTACTTCCACTGATAAAAAAGAGTCAGTTTTTACATTGCCTTTCCTTAGTTCAGGCTTATTCTTGTAGATCTTGGCTTCAGAGCACATTTCCATGAATTCCAAACAATTTTTACCTTGGTTGGATAGCACAGGATACAGACCAAACTATTTGTGGCCACTGGAACTATGAAAGTCAACAAATGTACATAAGAATATCCTTTTTCCTTTTTCCGACCCTTGAGCCTTTGCCTGACTTTTCTGTCAGTTCTGATACATCTGGTGCTATTAGTTGTGGCACTTTTATCTACAATGAATCAATCAATAGTAGGTGGTGTACTCCCTACTTTCGTCTATCCATATATTACTCTTTTATTCGCATTGAAGACTTGCTTTTCCGTTTTCACGTTCTAACAACAAGACGTATCCCATAATTTGTTACAGGCAGCCCAGCAGACACTACAACCCCTCTTTTCCTTGGATTAAAGTACCAATTTACTGGTTAACAAATTTCAACATGACTGGAATAACTCTGTTTGGACATTTGGCGTGGAAAACTTTCAACAAGATCACAGTTCAGTGTCCCGTTTCTTGCTGGTTAAGTTTCAACAGAGTTCATAATCATAATAATATCGACGGAGTGCATTTTACCGTTCTACCTCCCCATTTGCTTGGGGCCACAAGGGGATGGAGACTCTATGCTGTGTACCCTTTGTTTTCAAAAATGTTCCAAATTCCTCGAACGTGAATTGTGATCCATTATCTGTTTTTAGCGACTACAGGAGACCATGTGTACAAAATATTCTCTCCAGGCTTCCTATAATGGTGGAAGATGTTACAGACTTGGGGATGTCTACTTCAAAGTAAGGACTATGGTAGTCTATGACGACGAATACGTACTCTCCGAACAGTAGGGGCCCCATCAAATCTGCCACCAGATCCTGTCAAGGCTGACTGGGGAACTCAGTGTGTTTCAAGGGTTCTGGTGGTGTGGGCAAACCAACCAACAGACAACCATGGCAGGTCTTGCATTTTGCTTCAACTTGTCTGTCAATTCCAGCCCACCAGACTTTGCTGTGGAGTCTCTACTGGTTTTATCTTTGTCAACCCCTGATGTCCTTTGTGTGCCAGATCTGCCACTCTGTCGTGTAATTTTGCTGGAATTAGCAATCTTGTTCCTCTTGGGACTAGCTTGCCGAGAACGGAAAGTTCATTTCTTATGGCTATATACTGTGGTGGGGCATTGTCCCATTCTCCTTTTGTGATGCATTCTCTTAACTGTGAAATTTCTGAGTTGAGCCATGACTCTTCTTTGACCTCCTTCACGGACCACAAGGGGCTTGTGGTCAGTAAGCAAGGTGAATTCCACCCCATATAGGTACATGTGAAATCTCTCGCAACCCCAGACAAGTTCGAGTGCCTCCTTCTCTGTCTGAGAGTACGTACACTTGACATCTGTTAGACTACAGCTAGCAAATGCAACTACTTGTTCGCATCCTCCTTGAACTTGTGTAAGGACTGCTCCCAAACCCTCAGGGCTAGCATCTGTGATAAGTTTGGTTTCTTCTGCATTGCTGTCAAAATATGTCCAGGGTATCTGCATTTGTCAAGCTGTCTTTTAGAGCATCAAAAGCACCTTGTTGCTCTGTGCCCCACACAAAGCGAGTTTGCTTCCTTGTTAGCCTGTGAAGTGGTTCAGCAATGCTTGCTAAATTGGTGATGAACCTGGCACTAAAGTTCACTAATCCCAGAAAAAGGATTTTGGGGCTCTCTTGCATCAACGACTGCTTCTACATGCGACTCTGTTGGCCCGATCCCTTGGTTGGACAGTAAATATCCCATGAAAGTCAGTTTTGACATGCTGAATGCAAACTTGTCCCTGTTCAAGGTAAGCCCCTTTTCTTGAATATGTTTGAAGGTCTTCCTTAACCTCACATCATGTTCTTTAACAGTACAGCCGTGGATAATGATGTTGTCATTAATTCAATCCCATTGATTTGGAACAGAACATCGTCAATTGTGGGTATGGGGTATGGGTATTGAACTGTGAATGCAAAGTCCTTGTCCTTGGTGACATGACAAACATTTCCTTTCTTGGTTTTTCTTTGCCCTTGGTCCTTCGAAACTTTGTGAGGTGTCCAGTCTTCTCACATGTTTGGCAAGTAACAGATCTGGCCTTGCATTGTAAGTCTCATGCGAAGTAGCCTTCCAACCCACATCGGTAGCAATTTCCTCTCTTCCTTGTGCCGTAATCAGCTTGTTTATCCTCCAATGCGTATACATTGTCACCCTTGGAATCATTCTCTATCAATCTTGCTTGACTTACAGCTGCTTCTGTTGATCTTGCAATCTCCCGCACCTATTAGTGTGTGAACGTTCCACTTGCTTGAGGCAATTTCTTGCAAAGGTTGCGAGACCTGCATTTGTTGATAAATCGATCACAGATATGTTCCTCCAAATTTGCAGTACTCTGATAGCTTAAACAATCTCAGCATGAACTGATCTGCCATTTCTGTCTCTTCCTGTTTTGCTTGACGAAACTGGTGCTTTTCAAAGGGAATGTTAATCGGATGTACAAAATGTGCATCTAGCAACCTCAATGCTTTTGTGTACTCAGAGTCTTGTTCTGAAACCGGTCCAGGGGCCTGTTTCTCAAAGCTCCCGGTAATTACCGGGCCCATTAAAGCTGTGTTGTTTTCCATTAAGAATAGGAGTTTCAAAAGTTTTGAAAATAGAACAGTAAAATTATCAGCTAAAGAAACAAAATGGACTTCATTGGAGGTCAGAACATACCCTACTTTTCTCGAGACTTTGATTTCAAAATATGATTTGGGACCTGTTAAGTTACTGGGTCTTTCGAGAAACGTCCCCTGGGTCGGTCAGGGAGTCAAAAATATACTGTACATCTTGCCCAGCACAGTGAAGGAGCAGTGCCTTTCTCTGAGAATTCTTTTTGATGCCTTTAGCTTCAAGAAAGAAAGAACATTTCCAACTTTGCCATCTTGGACCAATGCTAGTTGGATTACCTTTGCAGTCGAACGGGCTAATGTTTCCAAATTCGATGTTTATTGCCATTTTCGCTACTTTTCCTCTAGGAGACTATAGACGATTGGTTTTCATCCTCATGGCAGTTGTAATACTCTTTCATTCACATTGAAGACTTGCTTTTCCGTTTTCACACACACATGTTCTAACAACAACAAGACCTATCCCATAATTTGTTACAGGCAGCCACAGGCAGACCAGCAGACACTACAGTCCATTGCTTACAAGGAATTTTTCCTGATGTCTTGGCAACCCATGTTTGGGGTCTTGGTTGGTCTCACAGATGTGTCTTGTATCAAGTTGATAATGAAGCTTTTGTTCACATTCTTAACTCATGGACATCTCCGGTGCAAGACATTATGCATTTGTTTCGTAGTTAACTCGAAGCTGCAGCCTGCTTCAGTGTTATGCTTGCTACAATTCATGTTCCAGGAAGAAATAACAGCATAGCTGATGGTTTGTCTCGCTTTAATTTTCAGGCCTTTCATTCTTAAGCACCATATGCCAAGAAGTTTCCAGTCCTTAACATAACATAACATAACATAACATAACATAACATAACATAACATAACATAACATAACATAACATAACATAACATGACTCCTTATCACCCATCAGCTCTTAGCCTAACTTTCCATAGTAATTAAGAAGCTCGCTGTCTCTCATTCATGGACTAAGGTCTTGCTGCTTCAGCATGCCACACCTGTTCTAGTGCTCAGGAAAAGTAATTTGTAAATTTCCGCATAATGACTGGACATCTCAGTCCCTATCATTCTCCATGCCCAGCCTCTGAATGGACCATCTGCCTTTTTGCCCCTTACCTGGCTGACTCTCTGTGGCACTCTTCCATTAAAGTGTACATATCTGCAGTGCCGTCATCATGTCAAATAAACCAATAGATAGGCCACCCAAAACATAACATTGTCAAAAGAATTGAGATCAAGTGGGGAGTAAATTGTGCAAAGAATGTTACTGTTGCTAAGGCACCCAAAGAACATGTGATTCCTCTAACAACTCTTTGAACCTGATGGCTGTTCTCCAAGGGGTCAGGGAATTCTTGATTCAAGTCCTTTCTAAACTCCACATTAAGACATATGGATGAGAATCGTTGCAGAAACAGTACAACAAATCAATTATCTGACAAAGAAAGTTGTGACCTGACCAGACCACCATGCAGGCATGATGCAACCAACAAATCAGTGATTGAAGATCTCTTTTCCTTAAAGCATTTGTGGGTTGACTAATGGGAGAGAGCCTCTTGCAATGCAGTAAACTTATCAGCTGGAAGGCATGTAATCTAAGCTGCTGTATCTAATTCAATTCTCTGGATCACCATGGAGGAGGCTGGACCCAAGAATTTCTGAGGATGCAAAGGAAGACCCAACCTGGCAACCACTGCCACAGCTACTGGTGTAATGAAATCATCTAAATAATGCAGCAAGCCCTCAATGCCATAGTTCTGGACCAAAATCCACTTGACCAATTCTGCAACCGAGTTGAATATTGCTGGAGCTGAGCGAAGACCAAATGGTAAGGCAAGATCTATGTTATAAGCATTGCTCCACTTCAGGCCCAATAGATGACGGTCCAGGGGATGAATAGTAATATTCTGGTACACAGACTCAATGTCAAATTTAGCCATGACGGCACCCAGCACAAATTAAGAAACCATCTTAATAATATCATCCCTTTTGATGTACTGGAGATGGCAGGATTCTGGATCGATTCCATTGTTGATGCTGTGGCTTTATGGCAAGGATAGGTCTATGATAAGGTGCCATTTGCCTGGCTGCCCTTTTAGGAATCATCCCAATAAGCTAACACAACTAAAGAACAACATCAGTTATTTCAACTCAGTATTTACGGGGGAGCAACAAGAGCAAGACAGTTAATGGCACTTGTGACACTTTGGCTCCTAAGGATCTGGCGAGCAAGAACAACAATATGACAAATATTGTATAAACAGTTTTTTACTCTGTAAAGGCGGCAAAGCTTGATCGTCCTCAAACAAGGACAAATGAAGAACTACAGTGAACCTTTGATAATGGCTTGGTGGTGCAAAATGCTTGGATATATTTTGTGAAAACTGAGGGCCCCATAGGCAACTGTGCTCAAACTGAGTGACTGCTACATAAAACTGAGTAGAACACACTACAGCACATATTTGGGAATACAGGACAAATGTAAATGGAATGGTTACCAGTAACTAGCATGAGCTTTTATCACCAGTGGCAAGCACTTATTGAGAACTTTAAGGGTTTTCCGTTTCGTTGCCTTTTTCGCACATCTTCCACAGCAAACAAATTTATTGTGTGTGACACTAATTGCACAATGCAAAGCGAAACATGCTGTGCTTCTACATGTATCATGTGACTTCTAATGGCAGTTTAATTGATCATGACAACTTGTTGACAGCTTCCAATTTGAGATAAGTCATTCATAGAATCATTTTTGTGTAGAAGGAACATTTTTTCGCAGAACTTTTTGCAATGGAAAGAGCACAATGAGGGGTTTTTTCTGGGAAAATCAAAAACTGAAATTTTTAGGGTCTGTTGATACCTTAAATCTTTTTCTTTTAGTTTTTTTAACAAATTTTAGTTTTTAATGAATTTTAGGAGTAATTATATAATTATATCATTTTTTATAGTATTTGAATTAATTATTTTACATTACAGTGGCCCCCTTTAGACACTCAAGTAAAGTTTTTCATTCATTCATTCATTCTTGAAGAAATTTTTGTATGATTTTTTCATGTGCTTGATTCTATCTGTTAAAATCCCAGTTAGTGTATCAGCGTTTTCAAATTGAAAAAAAGTAGCAGGAGGAAATTGTAAATTAGCCGGAGCACTATCTCATCACGATAACAGCAGCCTTGTGTAGTGGGGTGAGCACCCCCGCCCCTTCTGCAGAGAGGAATGGGGAGCTTTCCCCGGAAAAGTTTGAAAATCAGGGTGCCTTGATTAAATGAAAGTTATTCCCATGTATTTTTTGCACCCCTAACTGATTTTGTTGAACGCCATTGTACACTTAACTGGCAATGGGTTAGTGTTGAGAAACTTTGTAAAATTAGTTGCTTTCAAAGTATTCCAAAAATGGTACGGTATGCTTTTACATTTGCATGAGTACAGTACTTATTACATCGACTTCTTGACTTGTGACCCATGCGACTCGCTAGACACACGAAGGTGAGAATTTTCGCTTAAAGTTGCTTCAGCATCTGATATAGATACATGGAAACCTTCCATGTCTGGTGCGTCTAACAAAAGCAATGAGTATTTGGGTCAATTTTTACTGTTTACTCTTTGCACCCTAATATCAGTGAAGTTTACAAAATGACTACATTTTCCTTGAATTGAGTTTTAAAGAAAACATTTATGTAGTTTCGACTCCCAAAAATGCATTTTCCTGCAGTTCCAGCTCGAGATCTTAATAAAAGAGAGCTGGGGATGAATCAATGGAATTAACGGTAATATTGCCTTGAAGCGGCTACCGTTGAAATCTTTCCTTTTACATACATGAGGCGGAGGGTGTAATTTGCAGGTTGCAGGTCAAAGATTGCAGGTGAAAGATTGATAATTCTAATGAATATCAATAAGTAAATCGATAAATAAATATATAAATACCGTAGAATTCTGAAAGTAACAGCCCCCCTTACTTTCGAATTTTGCCGGTGAAAGGGGCCGCTACTTACGGGTAGCCGTTATTTTTGGACAGGTAAAAAAACGTTTGTAACTCGAAATGGTCCCAGACAAAGAGGGCACGTATTATGAAATTTAAAAGCTATTCCATTTAGGCATATTCCTACAATGTAATTCGTAACCAGATGAACAAACAGTAAACAACACAGACTACCTTAAGCAGTACGCTATACATACACGATTACTAAAACTGTACAGTACATTTTGACTCTTCACTGAGAAATTAAGTTCAATAAAGTATTGCAGCGTTCGTAAGTTTCACTCACAGATCAAATCATGCACAAACAATTCTTTAAACGTTCTTCAGTCAACGGCATGTGCTCCAAGATAATCTGAGAATTGTTACAAGTTGTAGTTTTCTAATCTGTGTACATTGAAAAATAATCACGGTTTCATGACAAACTTTGGTGTTTTTCTTGTTTGACTGTAACTTCTAAAAGAAGAGATATTATTTGTATTTCTCTCGTTCCAGGTGAATATGTTACGTAAAAATACGGTTACAGTATTCCTTAAGATATATAAGATCGCTTTGTAAGCCGACGGAATGTAATGTTTGAAATGAATAATTCGAACATTAAATGCAACAGTCACAACAGTGTTTTGTTACCATTTTGGGGTAATTTTTTAAAATGCCGTTAATTTCGGGGGGCCGTTACTTTTGGTGGGACCGTTACTTTCGGGATTTAATAGGAGGGCAAAAAATTAACATTACTTTCGGGTAGCCGTTACTTTCGGGGGGAATGTTATTTTCGGAATTCTACGGTAAATTAATAAATATATAAATACCGGAAAATTTTAAAATGTCCAGGATTTTTTTATTGGCAAGACTGTCTTGTAGTAAGTAGTTTATGATCAACTCTCCAGTAATGTTTATGTTGATGTTGTCACGTTAATCAGCAAAGTAATCTTAAGTAACAGTCCATGTAAGAAGGAGGTAACCATGCGGCAAGGAATGCAGAAAGGTGTTACCTTTTGCACAGCATTGCTATTGTTGTATCATACTTCTGATTGGCTCAATCAGCAAAACTTACCAAAACTTCAGGTAGCTGCATGTTTATTTATCCTTAATTGTTCAACTATTTTCATTTCAACAAAATCTCTTCTGAATCTAAATACCACAGTAATCCTATGTGGGGAACATTGAATCAGGAATTGGAGGCTTTTATTGTCTTTGTTTACAACTGTTGTGATTGGTTGAAATTTTTACACACAAAAAAAATTACCTTTCAGCGTAGAGTTTAAATACATTTTATTTCATAAACCTGTTTTCCATCAGTTTATAAATTCTTGGTCTGAAAACACAACCGTTTCAACGTGGGGAAAGCTTGTTGCTGCAGAACAATAGAGAATGGTACCATTCTTACCTGGATCATTACTTAATTTACACGAATGTCCGGGTCATTTAAATAACTTAATGCTAATTGTTTTTAAGATCAACAGGGTTACAACAGCAACAATTATTATCATGAACTTCAGTCTTTAGTTGCTAAATATTTCAAGGTTAAATTTGTAAGAAGTCCAAGTTCTAAGGCAATCAAAGTAGTGTCGATTGTTTTAAAAGTAGTAACAATGTCTACAATGTATTAAACCTTAATATTTGAGTTCACGTTCATGGTTAAGTCTTGTCTTTAATGGCCATAGCTAGCAACCTGCAAACCAATGAAACAATCAAATGGGAGATGATAACTGCTTGCTTAAAAATACGTTCCACACTATTTTCAGAACTATGTGGAACTATCTTTGTGTGAGCATGGAACGTTACTGACAGGAAGATTGGTAAATCCCAGGTTAATAAACAAAACTGTGTTACGCGCTTCAAACGGTTTGCTACAACAAAGTAACCACGGTGATTGGCGTAAACAGAGTTAATTGAAGCAAAGCGGTGAGATGTTTAACCAAGCGATGTGTAACAAAGCAAAGAGAAGCAGTTTCACAAACTAAGAAGTAAATAATGGAATAAAACTAAAATTAGACTATGTACAAAACTATTGTAAACTTTGGAAAACAGAAATTGAACTGCACAAATCCGGCATGAAAGGCTATAAAATAGTAACATGCACAAGGAAAAACTACTTACTTCTTTGTCTGGGTAAGGGATTTTGCAGGGTTAATCGTCGACCTCTTTTCTTGATCTTAACGCGATGAAACGTTGACTGGAACTGAATAATCTTCCTGAACACGTTCGTAAAAATGCTACCTAATACAAAGGATAATAGCCTTCTTTGTTTCATTTACTGTACGTGGGAAAACATCCGCAAAAAGTAACCACAAAAGGCATCATATGATTAATACAAAGAAACTTTTAAAGACTAGAAAGGAAATACAAAAGCCCTCAGTAAAATATTTGGTGGTTCATGTAACATTTGGGTGAAATACATTCATAGCCTGTACGTACATTCATGAGTGCATAAGTACAGTACATAATACTAGTAATATAACCTACAACCTGCAACCTGCAACCTGCAAATTACACCCTCCCTACATGAGGCATTTAATATCACAGCAAAGTCGGCGGTCTCGTTTTGTTTCTACATCGATTCGCTGTAATTCACAGTTTCTTTTGTCTGAAATTCTCAACACTTGCGCTGTTGAAGGCTTATAATGTTAAGACTTCTTTCAGCCTTTCCTTGATAATACATTTGGTGCAGTCCCCTACGGATACTGTGTTCAATTCAGCCTCAGCATATTGTTTTATCGTCACTTTCAGAACTGGAAAAAACGTAATATTTGTTAACTCTTATTCGTAGAATTATTGTTAACTGTTTGTCTTCAAGACTTTTCGGCAGTTGAAAAGAAAGACAACATCGTTTGCTGCCTCTGATTCATGTTGAAACTTTCACGTGAGACATACAAATCTGCTGCTTCGCCGATACTTGCACATTCCAATGACAGTCCGTGTACACGAGCAGGCTTTTCCGCTAAAAAAAGCTCTCGCTTCGAAGATCAAAAGGTACATGTAATACCCGCACTGTTTGTTAATTATTTTCATCAGTTGGCGTTTATTTATTTCCTCGAAAAGATCAGATCATGATTACTTTGGTGAAACAGAATTGTGTAGTTAAAAAAATTTGGAATATGAAAAGTACCCGGCGCAAATGCTTGAAGTAGCCGGTGACTTGCGCCGGGTGCCGGCTAAATCTGAAAACCCTGGTGTATGTATGAAAAAAAATATTTTTGTACCTAGTGCCTGTAGTACTTCATTCTGGGCAAGTCTGAAGAAATTTGATTTTTTTGCTATTCTCAAGTCTAGTTGATATTTAAGAAAAGTTACTCTTACATGTAGTTATAATTTATTTTGAATTCTTCTATTCATAGGTATTTGAAAAAAATGTCACAAAATCTATGTGTTATAACTATGATGATGTAAGTATGAAATATTGCTAGCTGATGTATAATAATAGTAACAGTTATAATACCTATAATATAATAATTTTGCTAGCTTCCCATTAAATGTGCCAGGTATTTGATATTAGCATAACCACTGATCAGCAGCTGTAGTGGCTGTTTACAATCCATAAATGGCAGTAGAAGCTGGTCGATCTTAAAATGGCTTCAGCTTTTTGTCTTTAAGTTTCACAAACATAATTTTGTTTGTTTGTCTGTTTGATAGATTGGCGTGTGAGTTATGATAAAACAATATTACCTGGTTTGCTTTTATTTTCTTTCAGCTTTGATAGTGTTGTCTTAGTGTGGTACATCCCATTACCCACCCCTGCTAGCTATTAGAAAATTGGAAACCATTAAGCATTGTTACCACTAATTAAACACTTTAATCACTCAATAATGATAATAATAATTATAATAATGAGAATGGTAATGATAGTGATAGTGATAGTGTTAATGATAATGTTAATGATAAGGATAAGGATAATGATAATGATAATGATAATGATAATGATAATGATAATGATAATGATAATGATAATGATAATGATAATGATAATGATAATGATAATGATAATGATAATGATAATGATAATGATAATATAGATGAAGAAATTACTTGATTCTGATTGGCTGAGAGCAGTGCAGTTCAAGTGTTACACATTGTAATTCTGGATTATGATTGAATGAAAGACAAAGGAAATTTTCTAAGATATCACATAAAATGTGATAAAATCAATTCGCAAAGCTTTATTGGCAGCTTTAGAAGGCGAGGAGGATTATATTGAGGCACCTAATTTACTATCTAAAATTAATTTATATTTTACATAACTTTTTGTAGTCAATCACTGTTAATCTCTTCGCCTGTTTAGTTTGTTTATTTTGTTTAGGTTATTAAGCTACCGTTTAAAAATCAATTCTGTAAACATATTTATCTCCGGATGCTAATGACTGTATTTTATTTATAGTTCATTCCTGTCATGATTTATAGTCTTTTATTTGAAGCTTACAAATTGGTTTATTTTTATTTTTCTTTTTTTTCTTCCTGCACAACTCGCCTCGACTAGCTTACGCTATATGCGAGTTGTGCATGTTCTCAGTTTTAAGTGTTAATTATTAATAAAGTTTATTTGTTGTTGTTAAAAAAAAAAAAATGATGACAAAAAGTTTGTACAGAAGCTTCGAATGACAAAAAATGGCTTCAAGAAAGATCTTCCAGCACTTCCTCCGTTGGGAATTGTTTTCACTGAGTTGTAGGCTCAGACTCCAAATTTACGAACTATTTAATGAACAAAACACGTAATCTGGAATGTACAATAAAATAGAAAAAACTTTTCTAAATGGTGGATAAATGAAATCAGACCAATTTGGGCAAGTATCGCTAGCCAATGCTTAAGCAGTGGACAAAAGCCATAGTACTATTATTAATAAGTAATCATACAGTTTTTCTCGTTCAATTTGGAATTAATTTGCACTTGTGAGTTTTTCAAAAAGCTGAAATTGCACTCGCCAAAGTGGCTCGTGAGCTGACACTGTTTAGTAAAAAATCGACTGAAAATAGGGTAAAAAAATTGTGTTAAAAACTTTTCCAGTTGAATAAAGTAAATAGAAATCTGTTGATTGTACCGGATCATACCTATCTCCTTGATCCTCTTTGAACATTAGTAGGCCTTTTTACTCCATCTCTTGACCGCACATACCAAAATTTAGTAGTAAATTTACTACCCATTTCTCATATCTTTGTTTTTACACAACATAGGCTTGATTTAACCATTTTGGGGCAACAAATAAGCAAAACTAAAATAAAAAGTAATTTTCCAATTGCCCTATAATGCATTGCAAAACTATAGTTAACAGTACTTCAATTTATGTCTGAACTAGAAAAACTTTTCTAAATGGCGGATAAATGAAATCGGACCAATTTGGGCAAGTATCGCTAGCCAATGCTTAAGTAGTGGACAAAAGCCATAGTACTATTGAAAGTGCTGAGTTTAGATGCAATAGACAAGTAAATGTTTATGATCATTTTAGTTTGACAGTCGGCCATCTGTCAGCCATCTGTCGGCCGACTGTCAGCCAACAGTCGGCCAACGGATGGCTGCCAGTTGGCCCACAATATCTTTTGGGAAATGTTCTTCGTTATTGCCTTTGTTTCAGCCATTCATCTGTGTACGTGATCCAATGCAATGTCAACGGGAGGATAAAAGGTAAACCACTTATAAATTATTTTGGAGAGTTAGTGTGTATTATTGTTTTCATCAGGACATGTCCTGATGAACAAATTTTTATGTATGGAAATATTCATGTTATGACAATATTCAAGTAAGAATAATGTTCATGACTTGTATGAAAATATTCATGTATGTATGGGGGTGATCATATTCATGTATGAATATATTCATGCTCTATGTTACTGAACTGATGAGTACATAAGTCCACATTGGGAAAGGATTGGCTGGTTTCTTTTTAGTTGGGTGATCCGACTATAAAATTACCCTTGTATTTCATGTCAAAGTGATGGGCAATATTGCAGACATGTAATAAAGGCTCAACCTTCATTCCACAGTGGTCTCCACTGTATAAACTGACTTTGATAAACTGATTAACAGTAAACTCAACATAACTTTATTCTAAGTATGAAGCAATGTCACATGACCATGATGTAAAACCAACAACAACTCAAGCATATGGTCAAACTTAATGCCAAAGGCTCTGGAAAGGTCACTAGTCTGAGATTTGAAAATTGTACTCGCCCAATCTCGTTCCTTTAGTCAAAAATAAAGGTCCCTATTACCTCATTTTCACATAATTATTCAATTTTCACGGGTTTGGTGGGACATTCTGTCATGTGGTAAAGAAACAAATTTTTTTTGTTTTCTTATCAGTTTTACACATCAGGTTGTGTTCTTTTTGTTAATGCTTTTTGATATTTTGTCCCTCCATTTATTCAACTTTAGATAAACAATGTCTTGAAAGCTACTCTTGTGTATGTGGTTACTGCGCATATGGTTTATTTTTGTGCCTTTGCTCACTCTGCAATAATACAAAAAATGCCAGGGAACAATGGGTTTAAAACTGGATCATTGGATAATCCATTTGGAGAGTTTTAATTGGCTTAGCCATCGTGTGTTATCAGCCATTTATACTGTGCTCTATGAATATGGTAGGCATATGCGTGACTTTTTGGGGCATGTTTTCTGTTTTTCTTGGTGGATAAGAGATGATTATAGCTAACTTGGCACTATGCACCTCAACGATCTATCTATTATCTCATATCCAACACTCGCTTGTGGAATAATAAGACAGAATATTGCTGTTTTTCATTAGTGACAAGCGATTTTTAACAAGACCACAGTATGGGGAATATGAATACCTCCCAAAGTCATTGTGGTTAAGTGTTGTTTTGGTGAGTTTCTTCGCTATTTGGTTTTCCCGGTTGTACATTATTGTATTGTTTGTGTTCCTTTATTTTAACATCCCTTCCTCATGATACAAGGTAATCTCCTTTTTTTGGTCAGTTTTTTCTTTACCACTTGCTTCCTACAGCATGGTGGGGTAGCATTCTTGTACCATCCATGTGTCAGTAACAACACAGTGGACACACTGCGTAAAATGGCTGTCAGCTGTTTGCACAGACATGTTATTACACCTTATGAGCGATTAAGCCCATGTAAGGTGAGTATTATAAAGGACATATTAAAAGTGGTAAAAGGTGATTCCATCGAATTGCATTACACATTCGCATATGCATGACAGAGTATAGACTATACACATGGCATACTGATTTTCCTCCAGCTCAAACCCAGGCAGTTAACTCACTGTAATCAGGGCCAGGGGCTTGTGTAATCAAAGCTCCTGGTAATTACCGGGCTCGTTAAGCTGTTCTGTTTTGCATTCCAGACGGGAGTTTCCAAAGTTGTGAAAATTATACAGTAACGTTGTCAGCTAAAGAAACAAAATGGACTTCACTAGAGGTCATAACACACCCTACCTTTCTTGAGACTGATTTAAAAATACGATTTCGGCCTATTTAAGTTACCGGGACTTTCGAGAAACAGGCCCCTGGTTGTTCAGAACTGGACCGGTTAATGCTAACCCAGGATTTGTTAAATTTAACAATAAATTTTTCCTGAATAAAAATGTCTTTCACTGCTTATGTCTTGTGTAGTTTGAGGTTTTTCAAACCCAGAAGGCCAATCTAAACAATATAAGCAGAAAACCTCACCATCTAGTTAAAAAAGAACTCAAATCCAAATTCTTGCTTATCCTGGGTTAGCTCAATCAGGCTTTGCATAACCCAGCCCAGGAGCTCTTCTTTAGGTTTGGCCAAAAATATATATTACGTATGCTGTAAACCAAGGTTGCATGCCTCGAGCGGCTGCCATGTTGCACGATGTCATTTCTCGTAAGGCACGCATTCCCTGCAATCCATGCTGCTAGCTGTGTTGACCATGAAATAAGAGTTGCCTAGTTAACTTGGAAAATATTTATTATTTTCTAAGTTGTAGTGGTGGGTCCGATTTCACTCCTTCACCCCATCACTTCCCGTTAGACATTTGGAAACCCGGGGGAGCTTCCATATGAAAAATCCGCAAGGAATGCTCTTTGGAAAATTTGAATTTAACTCCTATGGGAGACTTAATCTGGACGTTGCCTGAGCTTCATTTATACCCTTAAAAGATACCAATTAAAACGGATCCGAATAGGTTCGATTACTAGCTATTGTTCAGGAGAGGATCCCGTGGGCACTTGTAGACCCGACTCGCGTATTCGAGAGATCATAAATAAGAACGTTTCTTTTAATTATTATTTCTTCTAGTGCGCATGCCTGCGATCCATGCTGCTAGCCGTGTTGACCATGAAATAAGGGTTGCCTAGTTCACTTGGAGAATATTTGAAGGGGTGAGCGCAAAACCATACTAAGTGACGATCTTAAGTGTTTTTCTTTTTCCTGCAAAAGCGTCTGAAATTCTGCATGCCATTTAAAATTGAACAGAAAAACAACACCCCGTATTTTTTTCGCTGGTTTGCTCCTCGTTTCCAAGATAATTATTATGTATGCAAAAACTTGTATTTGTTTTCACGTCAACACGTGACTGTACAGACGGTAATTTCACTTAAAATCCAGCAAAATCATTGATCTTTTGCAACGTGCAACCTTAAGAAAATGTTGATTTCAGGTAAAAACCGTTAAAATGTTGATTTCGCGTTAACATGCAACCGCAAAGACGTTAAATTTCACTCAAATTACACGGCCAAATGTTAATTTTACGCAATATGCAAGCTTAGACAATGTTGATTTCAGGTCATTTACAGACAGTTCAAATTTTGATTTCACATCATCGCGCCAGCTCAAGGACTTTGGTTTCACTTAGAGAACCGTGAAAAGTTTATTTCACGCAACATGCAAGCTTAATTGGAAGGCCACGTGCAAGAACGTCCCCTAGAATTTTTGCTAAAATCGAACATGGCAAAACAGCTTCAAACTTTGCATGCCAATTTTTTATTAGCGCTGTCTTACTTTGAATTTTTTCATATGCTGACTTTAACCCTTAGGGTTAAGAGTTTCCAGTTTAATTAGAGTTAGGGTTAGGGTTACCGCTCGAAACTAGGGTTAGCGTTGAAAGTTAGGGTTAGGGAACAAGGTGAGGGTTGGCGTTTGCAGTCAGGGTTATGGGTCGAGGTTAGAGTTAACGTTCAGGGTTAGTGTATGTTATTGCTTAGGGTTAGGGTAGCGCTCAGGGTTAGCGCGATTTCAGGCCTAGAAAGGATAAAATGCTTAATTCCTGTTAACGTGTGACAGCAAAGGCGTTGATTTCACTTAAAAAGAGCAAAATATTCGTTTCATGCAGCTCAAAAATTCATTATCCACTGATTATTGAATGATGCACACAAAAATATTTCTTGGCAACGTAACATGTGAAAAGTTTGTTATTTAGTATTTCAAACACTTAGCCATTTTTTTCGTTGTGCTATGTTTTAGCCCATTGCCATGGTTACCTGGAGCTGTTTGTATTCTACATCTCAAGTGAACATGTCAGAAGGAAAGCATTGGATCAGGAAATATGCCATGAAGGCCCCAGCCAGCCATGTATCAGAAAATGGCCGGTATAATAAAGGACTTTTGAAAGCAGCTAAAACTGTTTCGGACAAGCATGACACTGATCTTTGTCCTGATAAAATAAGGGTAAGTGGAATTCAGAAATCATGCCCACACTCATGGAGAATATCCCTATCAAATAGTCCCATTTCAAGTTCACCATGACTGTAATTAAAAGCACTTAGCACAGTAAATATATTCACACATTCCAACGTGAAGATGACCTTTTTACAGCTCTGTATATTCATTAATCTCAAATTTTGCATTCGCACCCAAAATTTCCCACGTACAGATTTTTTTGCAGGTAGAAAATGGTCAGATTAGATTAAAAACAAAAAAAAAACAGACCATAGCATTTCTAGGATTTCCCGTCACCGGATATGCCCGGATTCATTACTATTGGCATATTTTTAAGTTGAAGAATCATATCTATGTTATATGTGTTTAACACAGCATATATAGGCCAATTTGATAGATATTTGCAAAATGTCACTAAATCAGGTAAAATTAGCCTTAAAAAATGCAATTTCATCCACACCTGTATCCATGTACCAATTCGACCTATTTGAATAGTATATGAAAAATAATT
>JAHPZR010002692.1:0-5000 GCA_019787425.1 Platygyra sinensis
TACTAAACAGATCGGTCCTATATCTCTCGGATCATGGTGTGTCAAAGGAACTGAAGTATCCACTCTGGATGGTAGTACAGCGGGGTCTCTGTTATGGCTAACGAACGGAAAAAACTGAGGATCACGGATCACTAATATAAATATATCGTTTTACCGAATCACGAAAATAAGCACGTAAGATACTCTTGATAATAACCTATCTAGAAAGAGTGTTTGAAGAAAGCAAATTACTGAAAGGCTTAGTCAAGGTTCCATATTGCAAATCGCATACCTAAGTCACCCTCGACAGACGACTCTAACCAGAGTGGTAAAATCAGGAGTATCGGTTTGTACTCCAAGGTACTTCCGCGTCGTACGCAAAACCTTCACGTCACAATCGCCGAAGAATAGATTTCCTAAATTCACTGTTTTCACGATGAAAAGTTAAAATCAGCTAACCACTCATCAGGGGGGGAAGGGTGGGGGGGGGGGGGGGGAGGGGGGGGTGGGGGGAAAAGAATACCCCACGATGCAGATCCCTCACTCCGGGGAGTGGATTCTTGCGGTTCTTTTGACAGTAGACACCATGATCCGAGAGATATACGATTGATCTGTTTGGTAAAGAAACGCAAAATTCATTTTCGGATTCTATTCGGATTCCCGATTTTTTAGTTGACCATGAAGTTCTGACCCAGATTCTATTAAAGAAAGCACCCTAAATTAGTTCCCAATCTGTATCACGGAATCAGGATGTGATCTCACGCGAAGATTGGGAACAGAAAACACCCGTTTGTAAACACAAAATGGCCGTGACATTTTGAATCCTTCTGTTGATCCCCTGATCACCGTTGAGTTTTTTCAATACTTGTTATGTGTGCCGGAGGAGTTGTCCTAAAAAGAAGTGCTTCCTACTAAACGGGTCGTTTTAAGAGGACTCTAGCATGATTAAACCCGGCATCGGTTAGAGGAAACGAATGGTCGAGGCATATACATTAAGTATAGCGACGGAAAGTTATTGTGACTCGTCACGCTCGACACCTGAATAACACACCCGTGGGAGATGCAGGAAGCGTATACAATGTACCTTGTTTATTAGGGCAAACCTCACTGCTGGAAGGAAAGGCTGGCGAGTTTTTAATGCTGACCCTCTTAGGATATCACGTGATTGCTAGCAAAGGACGTTGCAAGTAAACTTTAAAATCTTAAGTATGGGTCGCAGGTCAGAGCGGATTTAGGTGAATTTATAGGGGTAGGGCACTTGCCCGAAGGCGAGTATGCAGTTATCTCACATGAAGTATTTTCAAATTTCCCGAACTTTAAGCGGTCGTTAGTTTTGAAAACCAGAGTGGGCAGACAAATTATATATTGTTTTGAATTAAGTGTCATTTATACTTTCTATTCATGTAGTTCAGCGGTTTCAAACAGGTGGCCACATTTTTAAAACGGCCTTCAAAGTAGCGCTATTTTCGTGTATGGTTCAAAACTCGATTTAACGGGTGTTAGAAAAATATCCGCTTTCAGCCGTTGATAGGAAAACAACAATTTCGAATTATAATGGTGGTCTCTTTTCAAGAATGATAACAGTAGCTCGTCAAACTCTGCCCGCAGTTCTCATATTAAATTGCGTTCCGTGGTCAGTGCTCCCTTCGGTCCGAGGTTAATCGTTATCCGGGCAGAATTGTCTGTGACATGGAACGCGAACGCAAACTTTCCCTTTATTTCATAGTTGTGACAGTGTTTAACTCAATTCGAGATGAGTGTGTACCTCCTGACGACCCGCATTCATGGCATTGGAAAGCATTCGCGACCCTCTTTGTCCGCCATCTTGAATCCCTTGGTTTGTTGTGAAACCCAACACTTCAACCAAAACAGGCGTTCTCATTGGTTGAAACGTGAGTTTCGTGACGTCAGGGATGTCCTAATATATTGGGATATTCCGGACTGTATATTGCATCTCGTCAAAAGTATTAATTGAAGCCGGAATAGCCCATTTCACGGTTAATTTTTCTCATTTGCATTACAATGTAATCCAACGTGGATGCGAGGCAATTTCGGGCTAAAACTGCAAAATAGCCCGAAATTGCCTCACATACATGCTAGATTTCATTGTAATGCAAATGAGAAAAGCTAACCGTGAAAAGGGCTATAGCGAAGCGCGCGAGTGACGTCATGACTCAGACAAGACTCAGACAAACAAACTGGAATGGTGGATGATTTTGAAGATTTCTTTCACGACAAAAGCCGGTGTTCCTAAAACACTAATGAAACAAAAATTTCGCTTACATTCCCTGTATTTCCCTCAGAACAAGCTTATGTCGACTGAGTCTCGCGGGGAATTCAGTGATTTGCATTCTATTTTTAGACTTCGCGCGCTTTGCTATTATAGTGTCATCTCTGACTCGCCCCCAGTCAACCTCCACCACCACCACAACAACAATAACAAAAAAACTTTATTAGACTTAATTGAACTTCGAACATTTGCTAAATAATTTTCAGTAACAGAGCGTTTTCATTCTCGTGACGAGCAGCCATGCAAATTTATTGCAACAAAGAAACGTGTTTACCTGAGAAAAGAATTCAGTTTCACAAGATTGGTTTGGAACACCAACATCAAAGACGTTTCACTGTTTTGGGACACCAATATGAGTTCTGAGGTCATGTGAAAACACTCTATAATGACTTCATTCCAGTCAATCCAGTACTTGTCTTTTGACAGGTCAATACTACATCAGTGTATCAAGTGACGTTACAATATTGGTATCACATGCCCAGTTGTTATTGAATGGGTTGTGGCAAGAGAAAATGATGGGACAGAGAGGGACATTGAGGGCGTTGGCTGGGATATGTCGAGTCCACTAAAGTTATTTTTAGCCTTGGGCGGAAACCGAAGTCTATTTCCCCAGACGTCTGCATGATACCGTTGATCTGGGAATTTTGAAATGGCGGTCGGCGTGGAAATACGTTTCGTCAGTAGAAGCGGCTAAAGAACCACAACCTCTTTGGAATAAAAACGCTAGGGGGCATGAAGGAATATCAATGTTTGTCCTCCGAGAACTTGAACCAAAGAAAACAGCGATGAAAACAAGAAAGAATTTAATTGCTTTCATTTGTTAATTGTAAACAACATGCAGAGAAGTATCGTATTGTTCGATACTGTAACATAACATAATAATAATACTAATAATAATACTAATAATAATAATAATAATAATAACTTTATTTTTATAGCGGTATATACAAAAGCTCTATATCGCTTTACAATCTAATAAATATCTAACTAACAATAGCACTAAAACAAAGAAGTGAACATGAAAACATGAAATACTGTTTCAATCTGTAGCGATCCTGATACCCCTGAACGCATCGACAAAAGAAATCTTAGCACACCGAACAAAACACGGAAAAACTATTTTTGAACCGAGCGACAAAATTGCTCTCAACCCGGCTGGAGGAGCAATTATGGTCGAGCTGCAAAACCATTCGGAGGGTCGCTAAAATATTTTGAATCCAGGCCGGAACCAAAACAACTCGAAGCCTAGTGATTAGCGATAGAAACCAATTTGGATACTATACCTCAACAAAGCAATTTTCAACCATGTGATCGAAGTTTATTTTGAACCATAACAGCGCGGATAAAACAACTCGGAGTGTAGCGATCATCCTAGAAAATAACTCAACAGCTCGGAGCTGGAGGTGATCAACAACAGAAATAATGTTGAATAACAGTACAGTGACAAAACAGCTCGCAGCTAAGCGACCAGCGAGAGAAATAACTTGGAAACAGCTCGAAGTGGGACAACCAGCGACAGAAATAATTTTGATCAGGAATACAATAACAAACACCTTGGAGGGTCAGGCTTGCAGAGTAGCGTTCAGAGAGAGAAATGACTCAGTTCTTCTGACTGCTTTTCTAACAAAGGAAACCGGCAAAGACGGAGGTGTCATCTTCCATTGATCATGGTCATGCCACATCAGCCTTCACCTTTCGTTCATTTTCACTAGTGTAAGCTTTCAGTCAATCTTCAATGTGAGGAGAAAATCTCATTGTCGTTGCCAATATCAATGTCCAAGTCCATGGGCTCGAGTAAACCCCATTTATAGAAGTCACAGTGCATCACAGCCGCCGCGACCTTTATAACATGACGTCCAGCCGGAACGTTTTGTTGTTTTTGTTGACCACTCCGCCCGTCTGTATAAGCCATTTTATTCTCAGCAAGTTGTGACTTTGATTTATCCATCCAGAAATACCATCCCTCTCAAATATATCGGTAAAAGGCACTTTTATCGACGTATTTCCCTGTGGACCGCCGTTTCTAAATTGCGTGATCACAAAAGAATGGTATCATGCGGACGTAAAAGGAACTGCACTCCTGCTGTTTCCGGCAATCCTAAAATAACTTTAGTGGATTTGACATATCCCAAGGCCAGGACTGAGAGCCTCCCTCTCTGTCCCATCATTTGCGGTCATCCTCATGGCATAAAAGGACGGTTTGCAATTTCCTCGTAGACCGAACTTTTAATGTGTACAAGCCGAGCCCCAAATTCATTTACTAAGTGATCATAATAGTGAGAAATATAAACAGAAGCAGGATCCAAAAATCTTAGACATCCGCCAAACAAACGGGTGACATATGCTCTACAAAAACAGATCACAAGAAAACATTAAGAAAAAAGGGAACAAGCCGAGCCCCAAATTTATACACTTATCGTGATAAAAACAAGGATAGATATCACACAATTAACTCCCGCGAAAAGTCGTTTACATCAATAAGTTTGTCGCGCGACATGAAAATCTTTTTTATCGCAAATATTCTTTAGAGGAAAAAAACAACGTCTAATTACTAATGTGAAAAGAGAAAATATCTGTACTCATTTCGATAACAAAATTACGCCTCAGCTTTCATAAAAATCACGCCGCCCAAGGGCGCCTGTCCTTTGTCGCATAAAAATTGGCATAAAATCTACATTAACTCAGAAGGCTGATTCTTAACGATATTCAAAAGAAGTAAATTTAATTTTTC
>JAHPZR010002692.1:10000-13906 GCA_019787425.1 Platygyra sinensis
TATTAATTTTTCAGACAGCTGTTTTGGGGAAGGTTATCTTGTAAAAACACACATTACGATATTATATGGGTGGTGGTCGCTATCATTGTTTGATTCAGGTTCATGGTGTCGTTTTAAACTTTAATTCTCGGTGTGATTACCAATAAAGTTGTTGATGTGGTTATCTACTGAATAACGAAGGGACGAGGAACTGCATGTGTGTGCATAACTTTTCCTTCAATCCTTTTGAAACACTAGGAACCTTGATCAAACAGCGAAAACCTAACGCTACCCATAATACCTGTCGGTATTGTATTGTATTGTATTGGTATTCTTAGACATTGATCTCAAGGAACAGCTCATAAGTGGGTACATAATTTTCTGAGTTTCAATATTCTTCTGACATTATTGTGTGGATATTTTGAATGAATATATTATGTATGCTAATTACCGGTTTATATCAGGATTAATTATTATTATAATTATAAACATTATCATCATTATCATCATCATTGTCATTGTCATTATCATTATCATTATCATTATCATCATCGTTATTATTATTATTGTGTAGAATTCAGCTCAGGGTTTTTCCCTGAAGAGAAATATCCAGTCAAGTCTCATCCCGAGACCTGTTCACACTTGTTTAAAACAACCTCGGTTGAAACAGCTGTATATCCCTTATGAAGCCTCACACTTCTGACTCATATATTGGTTAATTTCAGTAATGGAAGCGTCAAGGTACGTTTTAGAGTTGTTGTAAAAGTGGATGAAATTGAAGACAAAGAACCTGTGGCGATCGCCAGAAAAGTTGGTAAAACACTTAAAATTAGTGTGGAAACTGGTCAAATAGGCAACTTTACAGTCAAGCAAACTATTGAGTTGGAAGGTTTGTATTGTGCTTTTTATGTTGTTTTTTTTTTTTTCGCTTATTAATTGAATCGTTCGGTCATCCATAAGTTGATTAACTGATTAATTGATTGATTGATGAATTCAGTCAGTCGGTCGTTCGGTTGGTCAGTCAGTCACTCTGTCCTATTTCAGTCATTCAGCCATCCAGGCATTCAATCAGTCAGTCGCTTGGTCGGTCGGTCAGAAAGTTAGTCGGTCAGTCAGTCGGTCAGTCAGTCAGTCAGTCAATTGGTTGGTGGGTTAGTTAGTCAGTCAACCAGTCAGTCAGCCAATCGGCCAATTGGCCAGTCAGTCAGTCAGTCAGTCAGTCAATTGGTTGGTGGGTTAGTCAGTCAGGCAATCAGTGAGTCGGTTGTGCAGTCCGTCATTCAGTCACTTGGCATCCAGTAATTCTATTCTTGATCCATCAAATTATCAGGCACACAAGAACAGCGCCTAACGATATTCGATATTCATTGCTCAACTCTTTTAACAACTTTGACATTCAACGATTTCTATTCTTGATCATGATGTTAGTCACATTGAAACTGTTGAATTACGTTACCCCTTATATTTCTTATCATATTTTATTTAACTGATTTTGATTACTTTTTTGCTTACGTGTGGCTTCCTCTCTTTCCTCTTGCCTTTGATGTTTCTTTGATTGACTGCATTTGTTTATTCATTTAGTTATTCATTTATGTGCTTATTTATTTATATATTTCTTCAATATATTTGTTCAATTTTGCATTTCAGAACTTCCCCCACCCCCCATTAACGTCCAGTCATCCGATGTCAAACAAACTGAAGCTGTTGTCACGTGGTCTCATCCTGAATCTTATGACATGTATGCCATTAGTAGTTACTTGCTGCAGGTAAGGAAGTTTGGAACAAAGACGTGGACACAGTTAACCACCTCGAGAGGCATGAACCACAGGCTTACCAACCTTCATCCTGATACTGTTTACTTTGTGCGGCTCAAATCTGAAAACAAGTATGGAAAAGGAAAACCTAGTGAGAGTGGAGAGCTGCGAACTGAGAAAGGTATGTTTCTATTTCTTCTACTTGGCACTAGTGTTTAGTATTCTATTCTGTATCTGATTGGTTGTGTCATTATTGTTCTTCCTAACTGCTGATCCAGCGAGGCGATCTAGGGGAACAATTCTCCTATACACAAACCTCTTCCAACAATTGCTTTTTAAAATCCACTTTTGATTGAGTAACGGCTATTACTCTTTCCAGTAGACCGCGACACCTACGAAGTTTTTGGCGCCTTCCAGAGTAACGTTTTGGATGCCCTGAGTTTGTTTCGGATTAATGACGTTGCACTTTGCAATGCACCACGTGAGGGCATTTTTTCTGTGTGGCGTCATGACTTTTTCGTGCTACGTGATGTTCATTCACAACATGTTTATCTTCAAGAAAAAAGCTTACCGGGCGTTTTGCGTCTAAAAAAAACCACTCCGAATTTGCTGATCATATTTTATCTTGAGCTCCTAAACAGCGGCCATGCTGACAGTTCTATGGCAGACAAAAACCACGATAAGCTTTCCTCTTGAATATAAACATGTTGTGAATGAACATCACGCAGTACGTAAAAGTCATGACGCGACACACAAGAAAAATGTCCTCACGTGGTGCATTTCAACCTACCACGTGATTGGTTTGAAACAAACTCGCGGCATCAAAAAGGTTGCCCTGAAGACTGCAAAAAAATTCGTGGGTGTCGCGGTCTAATGGGAAGAGTAACATTAGGGTGCTAATAAAGGTGCCTGATTAGTCAAACGTTGTCACACAATACTACATTCTCTAAAGATCCCCTGATTTATTGCAGTTTCTTTATGCTATTCTAAATTTTGGGTGGAACAGGCTCTTGTATAACGGGAGTTTAAATGCAGCGGGTGTTTACTGTTTCTGTGCTCGGCGTCAAGTGAACGAGAAAGTTTTATTATAGTGTCATCAGAAAACACTGCAGGATATGGTTGTGTGTTTTCGTCAGGCCCATCAAACAGTTTCCCAGTACCGTAAACGTCCGAAAGTAACGACTCGTTACCTTCCGAATTCGCAGCCTTTGGGACTCGTTACTTTCGGGGAACAGAAAACGTTAGATAAAGTTGCTGGGTCTGAGCGCTCTTCTCGAAGTAAAAGACGGAAGTTCGTAACAACAGCCCTGCAAACAAGAGATGAAATTCTTCGTTCCAGTTTAAATTCATGCTGCTGCCATATGAGGAGCTCTTTTATTTCTAGATCGTGTTTTTGGTCGGCAGGAAAGCGAGTAAGCAGAATATGCTAGTCTGTCATATCAATATCAATATCTCATTGCGCTTGTCAAGTTTTCAATTGTAATTTAAAGAAACGTTCGCCTTTAAATACGCTACTGTTGAAAATGGCACAGAGTTTGATGAAATTTTCTGCAGGTACGTCCCTGTTGCTTGATGAAAGTTTTACGGTTTTTGCTTTAAAATAGTGCAGTATAGACGCATGAAGCACGAAGTGACATTGCACAGCGCTTCATGGCATATGCAATACCTTCCCTTGTTGTAGATTGCTGTAATTATAACTATCAACTATAGTACCATTCGTAACTTTAAATTGACTATTGATTAGACAAATAAGTATCCTTTTGAACCTTGATCTCACTATTTTCGGGGCTGGGGATTGAATTGCGCTCACTACATTCGGAAGGTCGCTATCTTCCGGATTTACCAAAGGCCACAATTTTCTGAAGTCAGTTTCGGGGGGAGGGAGTAGGGCTCGTTACCTTCGAAAGTTTACGATATTTCGCATTTTGGAGCGCATTGTCTTCGCGAGAGATATTATAATTGGAATTTCATGGCTTTTATCCACATTAACGTGATTTTTTGTTCTGATCAATTCCAGCGGGACATGGATTCATGTTAGCTTTAGTCATTATTTCTGTGCTCCTTCTGATCATAATGGGGATTGCGGCAGTTTTTGTCTACAGACGATGGAAAAAGAAAAGAAGAAAGAATGGATACAACACCCCTGACGAGGAAGTACCCATGAATCAAGTCA
>JAHPZR010002693.1:0-7500 GCA_019787425.1 Platygyra sinensis
AACGTGTTAAAGTCATGGAGACGCGGCAATAAAACAGTGATTTGTGCTTTTAATAGTAATGATAGTAATCTTTCTTATATAATTAAACCCCTCCACAAATAAGTTAATTCTCTTTTGTGGATGAATTTGTTTGCTTTTGCACCGCTGGCCCATCACCGTAGAAAACAATACATGTACCTCGAATTGCCTTACAGTATTAGCAGTAGTAGGTAATCCCTCGTTATCGAGAAGGATGTCTGCCCTTGATAGTGTTCAATTTAATTTAGTTCAATTTTGACTGAGCAGTCCGATTTTCGAAAGGCAGATTCGCAGACAGATGGGGCATCTAAGCTCTGTAGACACTGTGCTGGTAGACCCTTGCCTCTCTTTTGTCTCTGGCCGGAGTCTCTTTACTCTGTTACTCACTGTGATCCGCACCAGTGTGGCTGGGATATCACCAACCAGGTCTGTTGCTGGTCTGTTGCTTACAGTGTGTCGTACAGTATATAGAAGCAGACAGGCCGAGCCGTGCTCCAGGCATGTTAACAATTTAATTAAGCACTCAAAATTGACAAAACTTCGAAAGCCCTTAAGATTCACAACTTTAAAAAACGTACTCTTTGAAAATGAGTACTGAATATGCTAGAAGAAATTTTGCTCACAGATATTTTTCACAGATCTTGAACAGGGCTTGGATTGCACTGAGCTAATTAACTTTTCCTTCAGTTCACGCACTAGGTCAATAAACTCATGATGTTCGCATTTGATTCTTGTAGGGCCTCTACATAGATGCAAACATAACAGAGATTGCGATTCTCGTGCGAAGTGTATCAAAGGATTGTGCTTTTGTGGAGGAAGCAGCACTGGAAACGGGAAATTCTGCAGAAGTAATTATTATGTATCATTCAAATCGTAGGCCCGTCTACCGTAAACTGGAGAATTTGAAAACGGAGGTTTCACCCTGAAACCGTATCAAAATGTTTTCCATCTACACTACGCCAAACGGGTTTTAAAACGCAAAAATCACCTGTCATTTGGAAAACTCGCACAGAAAAACGACATGAAATCACTATCGTGACGCCATCATTTTCCAAAGCTCCTTTTTCAGATTTTTTTTTAGCCAACGTTTTCAAATTCCTCTGGTTGGAAGAGCGTTTTTGATAGCTTCAGTTTTCGAGAAGGATTGCTCGGTATGTTAGCAGGTTGACATAGCAAAATGACTCGCTCGTTAGGCCTCACGAAGCGGAGAACCATGGTAGCTGTATCCATCAAAACAAATATTCACTTCAAGGTGATCAATACAACTACCATGATTCCCTGCAGGCACATCTCAAGACATGCCTGCAGGGAATCATGGTAGTTGCATTCATCAAAACAAATATTCAGTTCAAGCTGATGAATACAATCGAAATACAACTACTATGAAAGTTAAGCGTGATCTATGGTGGTCCAGCATTATCATAGTAAAATATGTAAGTTTTTGAGGAAAAAGGAATAAAAAATGGAAAGAAGCGAAAAATATACGCAATCAAAATAGAAAAAAAAAAGGGAGAAGAAATAATATTGAAATAAAAATTAATAATATAAAGTAAGGAAAAATATTCGTTGACAAATTAAAAAGTAAAAAAAAATTATTAGAGAAATAATTGAAGCACTAAAATATTTCGAAAAAAATATAATCCAAAAATAAAAGAAAAGGAAAAAAAAACTTTGAAAATAATTGTTAAAAAACAAGATTGAAAATCAACATCGAAAATCAACATTAAAAATAAACATTGAAAAATACAACATTGAAAATCAACATTGAAAATCGACATAAGAAAAAAAATTCAATGTTATTTCCACGTGGCCTGTCGTTATCATAGACCAGGATGCTTTGCATGCATATTCAATGTATTTCAGCCATTAGAGGTGATTAGAAGCTCCTGACACATCAGGGTTGTTAGGATGGTACTTGATATCTGCAGTATATGATAACAAAGTGTACATATTGTGAGCACGAGAGAGGAAAACAAAAAGGGAACCATTCATTGTTCATAAGCCACATAGTGCAGTGGCCCATCGTACTCATAACCCGTGAAAACTTTAATCAGCGGACTTCAGCGGAGCTTGAGACCCGGTTAACCCAAAATCGCCCGAGAAATCCAAACAGTTCATCCCGCGTCCAAAATGAGTAGAATTCGGAATACTGACTGGGAAAACGACGAGAACCTGAAAGCCACCATACGGAAATACGTGCTCCAAAACTTGACTTGTCGGAGAAGTTGTAGACTTTCTGGGTCGAGACTATCCGCAATATGCATGGGGTCTTTTAACACAGAGTCGAAGGATGACTCACTTTGGGGTGAAAATTGTACACTACGGAACAGACTTAAAAGTGAGTTGGACAAAAGAAGCCAGAGGGCCAACTGGCACATTTACTTCACTGGTAAGATATCTTTTACTACAATTTTTCACAGGTTCACGAATAATAAACACAATTGATCATGTTTCGCGAGAGTAATGTACCGGTCAATTTCAAAACCGCCCACCCCCCCCCCCCCCCCCTACGGGCAAACCCCCAGGCAAACCCCCGGGCATTTGAATTTTTGAAAAATTTTGGTCAAATTCCCTGCCATGTTGGCAGTTTAGAGGGTCAAATGCCCCACCCGTTAGAGCTTCAGAGAGGGTCAAATCTCCCACCCGTTAGAGCTTCAGAGAGGGTCAAATCTCCCACCCTCCTGGGAAAACAGAATCCCTTACCTTTGGAAATAAACAAAGACATATACCTATAAACATATACATATAAACAAAGACATATACCACGATATAACTATATAAAACGACAACAACAGAAAAAAACCCACGCGGAATCGACAAGAGCAATGACCCGTGAACGCGGCTCACGTGCTGAAGGAAAGAACTGCGAAATCCTTTTGTTTCCGACCGCTGACAGACATTTTGACAGGAAAGTCAAATGCCCCACCGGGCATTTTGGGTCAAATTCCCCACTATACGGAGCTTAACGCGAGTCAAATGCCCGGGGATTGCCCGGAGGGGGGGATGGGCGGTTTTGGAATTGACTGGTACATAAGCTTTACATACAATATGTGAGCCAGCACGTGAGGAATGCGAAGCAAGCAAGTCAAACCAAACACATACGAGGTAAAATTTATATCGTTCTCTGTTTACACTTTTAACAAAGTCTAAAAATGCTAAGGAAGATCATCTTAGATAGATAAGATCTTTATTGACTTAAGAAAAATAATAAAAGAAACACGTCCAGAGACAAAACGTCTGGACTTACAATTTCATACATATATCAATCTATTATGTATATACAAGACTAAGTAGCTACACAAATTCAAAAAGACATCTATTAAAAAAGCAATTTACTGTTTCTGACTCACTGCCATTTTGAATGCTGATAAGGCCCTGGAGACAAGTCTCCAACAACAACACTGTCACTAGTCCAGTCCCTGAACTCTCCTTTCTTCCCGCCCTCTATATAGGGGCTGAACCCGGGCGGGCGAAAGAAGAGTCCAGGATGACTTGCATGCGCATGCTCAGAACGCCGCCATTTTTCCCCCCTAATCATAAAATTAACAAATCGAAAGTGATTTAGCATGGTATATAGTCTTATCGACAACGATACGCGTCATCACAGTGGTCAAAATGTTGTGGACTCACGAGGCGCAGCATACAACATCTGGTCCGATGAGGAATGTCTCGACGATCAACAGAAGTAATTCCCAGTCCGTGAGGCCTGGGAGCAAATGTCTGGTAATCAATGTTCCTTTGTAGCTAATATTCGACACAATCCACTGTGGTTGCCTCGGTAGCTCAGTGGTTAGAGCACCTTTCATGAGATCGAGGTGTCGTGGGTTCGAATCCCGCTCGGGACATTTGATTTTTTCCAGCATTTGTTCTGTTCATATATAAGGTATATCAGGGTTGACCTCTCTGATGATGAACAATACAAGCAACAATTTCTGCATTCCGATTGGTTAAGAATTTGTCAATTAATCCCAAATCAGTGTAAAAAAGTGTAATTGAGTGCAAATAACTGTAATTGAGTGCAAAAAAGTGTAATTGAGTGCAAAAAAGTGTAATTAAGTTTGAAAATGATCGACAGCTCCTACTTTGCGCACGGACAAACAAAATGGCGGACAAAAATTAAACGAAGATTGAAACTCTTTACCTTCATTTCAATACAATTACCTCATAACGAAACAACGTGCAAAGCTCAACAACAATTACTAAACTAGCAAAAGCGAAGAAGATATACACAAAAGCCGCGGGGTCAAAAACTTGAACTTAAACTTGAGCTTGAGTGAATGGAAATGTGCCGGGGTCGATGACTACATTACAAAAATACCAGTTGAAGAAGTAAATTTTAAAATTCTTGAGAACCACGAAATAAAACGCGAAGAAGGACCCAACAAGACGTCTTAGGAACCGGCCATATCTTACTTTTTAAGACAAAAAGTGCAAAGCATTCTACTTTTGTGAAAGAACTGAAACGGTGAGCTTAGAGATTAGAAAGGTTGTTCAGTCCCTAACAAAACCCGGTAAACGCCTCAGGAGGCAAATCTAACCTGTACAACGTCCATTGAAGAAGCTAAAGTCAGGCAGCAACTAGGAGAGGTTAAAAAGATGTTCTTCAGAGCTAAGAAATTCCGTTTCTTGGTACATTTTAGCTGCGTTTCGCGGTATTTTGGTCAAAGTAACTTGTGCCACGGCCAGGTTTAATAGTTTCTTGCACACAGTTTCTGAACCTCTCAAAAAGCATTTGGCAAGAAGGCTGTCTCAAAACCGCAGGGAGTTTTTCCTGTGCTTTGTGGTGAAGTTCTTCATTTCAACTGTGAGTAAAGATTGCTTTTAACTGTAAAACGAAACTGCTCAGTTTTCATACATGACTTGGAGAGAGTGAATGAATTTTTGTGTGGCTTACACGAAGTGTAAACCACGCAATGCCATCGCCGAAGATATTTATTCCTGCATTTATCACGGTAAGCAGAGTGGTTGTCACGTGGTTTTCTATCGTCGAAGATAGGCTCCAGTCTAAGCTCGGCTAAGTTACGTAACATAGTAAATGGTTTGAACCCAGGAGTATCAGTAGTTCGTATTGTGTGACCGTCCGGGTGAGTGTAGTTCTGAAAAGAAATGTTATTGGTGACTGACGTTTCGACAACCTGAGCGGAAGTCATCTTCAGAGTCAAGTGAATAGTGTTTGTCAGTCGATGTTGTTATAAGTCTGGTCAGTTGAAAACGATTGGTCAGTTAAGCCATGATGTTATTGGCTGAAAGACTCGTGTAAAGTTTGTCATCAGTCATTGGTCAGTTTCGATCCGTCTTTTGTTAGTTAAATCTATTGTAACTGAAAATTAAGTCGGTCTGTTAGAAGTCAGTTTGTCGGTTTCGTTTTCGTCGCGGATAAGTCGTTTGTAAGGTGCCGGTAGTTGTTGACATCTGTTAAGAGGCGTTTGTTCTAAGTTAGTGTACCAGCTTTCCAGAGTCAGTCGTTGAAAATAGTTAGTACTGTAGGTTAAGCATTGGGCAGAGTCCCAGTCAATGTTGTGGTTTGTCAGTTGATGATGCACAGCAATGTGATTGTTGGCATCACCATTTCTCGTGGCTCGTTTGTGTTCAGTCAGTCTTGTGTTAAGGTTTCTGCCAGTCTCACCAATGTAGGAAGCCTCGCAGTCAGAGCATTTGATCTTGTAAACTGCTCCCTGTCTGTTGTTAGGTTCGTCTCGGTCTTTAACGTTAGTCAGTAAGTGCCGTAACGTAGTTGTAGGTTTGTGGGCTACACGGATGTTGTAGGGCTGTAAGATCCGTGAGATGGTCTCAGAAGTGCCCTTAATGTAAGGTATAGTCACTGTAGTAACATGTGTCGGGTTCTGGTTCGTTGCGTCGGCTTCAGTAGGTCGGTAAATGTTTCGTCTAATAAAGTCAGCGTTGTAGTTGTTTTTAATAAAAACACGTTCAAGGTATTTGTTTTCGTCACGTAAGCTGTCCGGTGTATCACAAACTAGTTGCGCTCGTCTCGTTAAAGTCTTTATAGTCGTGGCTTTGTGTGAAGTCGGGTTATAGGATGATTCGTCAAGTAATCTGTCGGTATGCGTCGGTTTTCTGTACACTGTCGTTCGTAGTTCGTTGTTGTCGCGGCTTACCAAACAGTCTAGAAAAGGAAGTTTTCCATTTTCTTCGATTTCTTTGGTAAACTGGATGTCAGCGTTCTGTTCGTTAAGGTGGTCGTGAAAGGCGTCAATTTCGTCCTTGTGAACGGCGGTAAAGGTGTCGTCAACGTAGCGTAACCAGAGCGGTATTGTTTGTCGGCAAGTTGCAAGGGCGCGTTCCTCCACGTGTTGCATCACGATTACTGCAACAACGACAGAAACAGGCGACCCCATGGCTGTTCCATGTAACTGTTTGTAGTGTTTACCGTTGTGCTGAAAGTAAGTCGATGTAAGGCAAAGATTCAGTAAGTCCATAATGTCTTCTGTCGGTAACGGTAGTTTAACGGTGGATTGTTGTATAGCGGTCTCGGTGCAGTTTAACGCCAATTGAAGTGGAATACTGGTGAACAGTGATTTCACATCAAAAGACACAAGTTTGTAGTCGTCAGGTATCTGTACTGTCTTAATGGCGTCAATAAAGTTCTCCGTCGATTGTAGTTTTCGTCTAGATTTGTCAGTTAGGGGTTGCAGTATGGTCGTGAAGTACTTAGACAGTTGATACGTAGGGGACCCACAGAATGAGACTATAGGTCGCATCGGTATACCAGGTTTGTGCAGTTTAGGTAGTCCGTAAAGTTTAGGTGGCTGTGGTACAGAACACCTCAGTCGATAGTAGCGTTGAGTGTCAATAGCGTCAGTCTTTTTAAGCGTAAGTATTTTGCTGTTAAGTTTACGTTGCAGTGCTGGCGTCGGGTCGCGTTTAAGTTCTTCGTAAGTTTGTTTGTCGTTAACAAGTGCGTCCATTTTGTCAAAATAGTCAGTTTTGTCCATAACAACAGTCACACGTCCTTTGTCGGCTGGTAGTATAACAATGTTGTTGTCGTTTTTCAGTCGTTTCAGTGCTTGTTGTTCGTCTTTCGTCAAGTTATTGTCAGGTATAGAGGCTGACCAATGACTGATGACAAACTTTACACGAGTCTTTCAGCCAATAACATCATGGCTTAACTGACCAATCGTTTTCAACTGACCAGACTTATAACAACATCGACTGACAAACACTATTCACTTGACTCTGAAGATGACTTCCGCTCAGGTTGTCGAAACGTCAGTCACCAATAACATTTCTTTTCAGAACTACACTCACCCGGACGGTCACACAATACGAACTAAGTTACGTAAGCTTCCAAGCTTCTGAAAGCGGCCATCTTGTGGGTATAATACAGCGAGTTTTTATCTAGTTATTCGTCCATCTTTGCTGCTTAGATTTTACACGCTGGCTTTCCTACAGTCGGCTTGTCTTCTAATTGCGGATTACAGCGAGGAGTTGTGCTCTCACAGGTCAACATTTCAATTCGAATCA
>JAHPZR010002693.1:12500-17500 GCA_019787425.1 Platygyra sinensis
GGAGCTTATGGAATCAATGAAGATCCCCATGTGGATGACCCTCATCATGTTAAGACATGGATGCTAAATCCTTGGACCAATGAAAAGCTTTTTTTCATTCCCTGTCCATCGCATCAGGTTCTTAAAAATTTATGTAGGATTTCTGTATGTAATTTCAATGAGCTTGCAGAGTGCAATTCTTTAACAATGCTTAAGAGACTGAGATCAGTTTTCTTCTTGAAGTAGTGAAACTTATTTGTAATTCTTTCAAAACTGATAATTGTTTATATCTCTCCTTATATAGTTATAATTCTTAATTATGCTAGGTCTTTTCACAAAGGGGGAGGTGACATGTGTTTCTTAGCCTGTCCCAACTCTCTCCATGTACATTTTAAAAGATCGGATTCAGAACATATTCACTTAGCTACCTTTAGCTTATGTCGCAACATAACTTGTCTGTCTTGTGTTTGTTTGTCATTGTGTTCTTCTAGGCATTTTTCTGATCGTACAAACTCATTACACCTGATATTATAGATCTTTCGCAAAAGTTTGTTGAACAGGTCACATCTGATGCTTGGGGATACTTTAATGCCAAGACAACTAAGCGCTTCAAAAAATTTCTTTTTAAGCCCTGTGTCACACATCACACGTTGTTCAGCAACCTGCATTGATATATGCAATGACTGGTCAAAATAAGTTATTTTACATGTCACCTTAGACCACGCTTGTTTCCATTTGTGCTGTATTCCCCCGGGGGGGGGGGGGGGGGGCGTTAATCGATATATCTCTGGGTGGGGAGGTGCGACCCGGCCCCTCATACCCTGACCCTCTTTAAGACATATATCGCTGATTTTCCTACCCTGTTTAAGACAGAACTCCCATTTTTAATACCCTGTTTAGGACATAGATTAAAAGTTGCGGTTACAAATTGTGTGGCTTTCTTGTTGTGTAATCAATGGAAATTTAATGTGCCTGGTATCAATACCAAAGTCAATGAAGTCAATATTAATTTACAAGAGCTTGTAAAAATTTTGCTGTTTATCGTCCAAGAAAAGATATCCCATTTAAGACAAAAATTGATAAATCAACACCCTGATTAAGACAAAAAATGATAAATTTAATACCCTGTTTAAGACATAAATCCCGAAAAACATACCCTGGCTGGCCGCACGTCCCCATTAAGCCCTTATAAGGGAGTGTCCCCCCCACCCCGGGTGTATACCTTACAACAGATGTGTGAATTTGGAACGAAAGGGTTGATCAGAGTTTCTATTAACTACACTACAAAAAATCAAGGTTTTCTTGTTCAAGTTTGCAAAGGTATACCTTTGACAGCTGTACCTGGCTTAAGGAAATATAAATTGGCATGGTCAAGAGGTGTTGAGCATATGTTGTGCTGGAACTATGTATGTAAATTTAAAAATCTTGTATTTGATGCCCAAAACACCATCTAAAAAGTAGTGTCTAGCTAAGATCTGGAACTAACCTTAAAGAGCTTTCTACCAAACAAATGATATCCCTTTTGGTTCACGACGTCTCCAAACACCTTCGAAAACGCTCGCAGGAAGGGAACTACCTCCACCTTTAACACCAGTAAGTTTCCCTCGTCCAAATTTTGTAAGAAACACGGGACATTTTTCTTTTCAGTATCCTCCAATTGCTCAAGAGCCTCGATTTCTTTTGACACCATGTTCTTAAGGCTTTGTTTGGATCTAGAGAGTGGCCGGGCAATCTTCCGTAAACGTCTCTTTAGGTTCAACACGGCAGCAGAACCTAGCTTTAGCATTGACGCATCGTCCTCAACAATGTCCATTCTCCCTGTCGACACATTGATGCTACCTGAACTATCTTCCTGTCTTTCTCTGACAAACTTAAAACCAGCACCAAAGACACTCTCCAGGAAACATGATACAACATTCTTTCCCCGCGACGTGTCCTTGGCGATTTCACTAACTTCCTGACTATCTAACATTTGACGAACAAACTCGTACCATCTCACCTGTAGTACCGCATACTTATCACACGATCTACCTTTCGCTTTTTCGCAAAAGAAATCGAAGAAGGTCTCGCTGCAGCTCTTGATAAATCTACGAAACAAAACACTCGATACAAGCCTGTCCACTTCACCCGCCAAGCTCGACTCAAAATAAAAAGAAAAAGTCCCTCGAGTCTCTCTGCAGACCCTATCAAATACATCCTCTTCCGACAGAGCTTTTCCGGCAAGGCTTATTGCTCGAATTTTCGCTCTTGCGTGCTTCTTCGCAGCCTTCACATGAGCGGCCGCCATTATTTGTGTTATTTGCGGTAAATTCGACGATTCCATATTTGGGCAAAAAAATTTCCGTGCTTCTGATTCGTCGACGAAAAACCCCAGCATTGTTCCCAAAAAATAAAGAGAATTTAGACGCTTCTAGGTGATTAGCTTCTGCCTATACGAATTGGACTCCACTCAGTCCTATTACCATTACAAATCGGGGGAAAAACCATATTTGGAAGTACTAACCAGATTTGGCTTGTGGCGCGATTTTCTGAATAATGATACACAAGCAACAAATCAGTGGAATTCACCAATGCCACGTTAAACCACATTCGATTTGTTTTTTACCACATTATCAAAGGGAGCGAAAGAAATCTTTGCCAAGATTTGTTGACAATTGAAAACACCGACTCGGAATTGAAAGTGCACGCGCTGCATTATGCAAATGAGCTACTTGTACGCGTCAGACTTTCCTTTCAAAAACTTTTGCTAACTCGCTCAACATGCAGAAACAATGAGTAATACCGCGTTCTCGTTGTCGAGAACTACAGACCACGATAAACCATATTTTGATTTTTAGGTTTTTATGTTTTTTTACCACAGTATCAACGTCAAAGAAATTTTTTTGAGAGCGCGAGCTAAAAAAGGCATTGCGCAACGATTTTTGCGCGACACATTGACGCGAGCAGCGTGGTTGGGCCCTAGCGATTTTTGATTGGTTCGTTCTGAGCATGCGCATGCAAGTTATCTTGGACTCTTCTTTCGCCCGCCCGAGTTCAGCCCCTATATAGAGGGCGGGAAGGAAGGAGAGTTCAGGGACTGGACTACACTGTCACGCAATTGTCACGTAAATGTGCCAGTCGGCCCTCTGTGCCGATTCTTTTGTCCGCATGGTGGCTTTCAGGTTCTCGTCGTTTTCCAAGTCAGTATTCCGAATTCTACTCATTTTGGACGCGGGACGAACTGTTTCGATTTCTCGGGCGATTTTGGGTCAACCAGGTCTCAATCGCTGATTTAAGTCTTCAGGGGCTATGAGAACAACGATGGGCCACTGCACTACACGTATGTGACTTATAGGGGAGCAGGGATGGCGCAGTGGTGAGAACGCTCGCTTCCCACCAATGTCGATTTCCAATGTTGATTTTCAATGTTGTTTTCTAACAATTATTTTCAAGGTTTTCTTTCTTTTCTTTTATTTTTGGATTTTATTTTTTTCAAAATATTTTAGTGCTTTAATTATTTCTCTTTAATTATTTTTTTTACTTTTTAGTTTGTGAATGAATATTTTTTTTTACCTTATATTATTAATTTTTATAACATTTTTTCTCCCTTTTTTTCTATTTTGATTGCGTATATTTTTCGTTTCTTTCCATTTTTTATTCTTTTTTTCTCAAAATCTTACATATTTTACTATGATATGCTGGACCACCATAGTGATCATCGTAGTAAATTTTCCAAGTTAAGCAATTGGAAAGAAGAAGCCTGAAAAAAATCAGGGCTTCAACGGGATTCCAACCCGTGACCGCCGCGATACCGATGCGATGCTCTACCAACTGAGCTATGAAGCCACACATTGGAAGCGACAAACCTCGCTCCCAATGTGTGGCTTCATAACTCAGTTGGTAGAGCATCGCACCGGTATCGCGGAGGTCACGGGTTGAAATCCCGTTGAAGCCCTGATTTTTTGAGGCTTCTTTTTTCCAATTGCTTAAATTGGAAAATTTACTGCGATGATCACACTTCACGTTTAACTACAACCGCAGTTCAAATACGAGTTATTTCATATATACTTCACAACTACTATGGTTCCCTCCAGAAGCCCCCGCCCCCCAAAAAAAGATTGTTCAAGAAAGAAGAATCACCCACAAGAAACATAGACAACCAAAATTATACTTTTTAATGTGGTACTGTAGTCAATACGTGCCTTAGTTACGTACCCTCTCGTGCCTCCTTTTTTTGTCTTTACATAGACTCAAAACCATGTTCAGCGGACCGGTGTGGAAAGAATTCTAAATGCGTTATCGATCCCTTGATACCAGACCAACCACATTGCGTTTGTAGCGGGGGGTTTAGAAAGACTGACAACGGAGAATGTGTTGGTAAGTTGCCTGACTGAAAAAAAAAAAAAAAATAGGTACCCAATGGGTACTTGTGTCTGCTGCAATAGGCATTGTGCTGAAGATAGTAATATTTTTGCTTACTGCGGATAAGGGAATAACTGTAAGGGCACTGCCTAGCCTGTTTTTTTTTTTTTTGGCATTAGGTATGACATTGGTGTGCTGACAGTTTAGTGGGATGAGCATGTGAATATTTTTAATAGGAGTGAATGCATTTTTGTCTGTTATCAGGAAGCAAGAAAAGTAATGAAGCATGTACTTTATTGGTGGTCTACAGCTTCACAATATAAACTGTAACAGGCAGTTAACAACAATTATGATGGCTTTGAAAACAACTTTTGGGTGTACAATACCATTTGTAAGGTTACAATAGCAACGGATAAAATAATTGTTAAGCACATGAACAGCACTTAATTCTTTGAATGACACATCTATATTCATTGCTTATGTTATGATAAATTTAAATTTAATTCAATTAATTGCAGGAGATATCTCAATGTGTGTTTTAAAAGTTGGTATTTTTGTATTTGTTATAACAAATAGGTACTTAATAACAGTAACTAAAACCGAACATGTACAACTCAAATGGATAATAACAACTTCCAGGCTAAGACTAGAAAAAAATTAATTATGAACTGTAATCCATG
>JAHPZR010002693.1:25000-27500 GCA_019787425.1 Platygyra sinensis
ACTGCAGCCAACATTAACAGTCTCACTGCAACAAAATGTAATGATACAATTCACAAATGTTTGAGTAAAACCAATGACTAGCCTTAATCAGACACCCTCAAAGTGACCAGGGCAGCTTATGGGAATGCCCAATAATGGGAATAAGTAATTATAACATAGCCTTAGCGAAGCGCGCGTTCTGATTGGCAAATAAGCTCGATCTATTTGCCGGTGGGTTGCACGCTCACGTCAGTTAGTTTATTTGTAATTTCTCTCGGCGATCGATGTTGACACTCTTTTAAAAAAAAAATTCCTGTTTTTCTTCTCCTAAAAGAAGGAAAATTTAATGATTCTTCCAGTGATGAATATTATTCCTTTGAGCTACGAAATTTTGAGCTCAAGTTTTTGCCGGGCCTCCACCTAAGGAGATTTGCTTATTTAAGCAAGGAGTTGAATCTGCTGGTTGAACAAAGGCACTCGGCACTCGGAGACGGATCAAAACAACAACAAACTGGTCTGCATCAACCTTTCGAGATTAGTAATGCATAGCAGGAATTTTAGAGAGCATTTTTTCAGCGATTTGGCGATACCAAAATTCAGCACAAGCTTTCATTGTAATTTTTTTTTCTGGCGTCGAAAGCCATTTAAATGCTTTCGGCAAGCAAAACTTGTACATGAATGAGAGTTCTGTTTTAAGTCTTGCAGACAAAATCGTTTTGTTCCAAAAACTTTTAAGATAATCGAGTTTTTCTGAGCTTTAATAATGGAATTTTTACCAAATATTGGTAGCCTCTGATGAATTATTTAACTTAAGTCCCCGAGTTTCAGTTGTGCGGTTGTGCCTCACTCGATCGTGAATCGAACTCTTGAAATTGAAGAAACAGTCGCTTGAAGAAATGACTGCATCGTACACAAATATATGGCTTACATTTCTGACATTTCCCTCAGCCCTCTGTTCATTTAAGCTTATTTTCCGAAATAACGAAAGAGTCAGATCATTTTTAAAAGCCATTCATGTGTTCAAGTTCAGCCTTGTAGACGCCGGCTGTAGACGCGCAACTCATGAAACGTGGAAAGGAAAACGAAACCCACAAACCTGCTATTGAATAAGAGCATCTCAAACAGCTCAGAGCCAGGGATGTTTGTGCGCTTTCTTCTCCACTCCTACTTTTATGAAATGTCTGGTGCTTAGGCCGAAGACGCCCTGAAGGACAGAGATTTCAGCCACCAAAAGCTTCAACCATTTGCCGGTTGTTTGCGATTCTTAGGAAAACTGATCCAAAGCAAGCTCAACTAACTTTCGAGAAACGCTTTTGCCGACTGCAAGTTTCGTTTACGGTCAGCTTGATATTTAGGTGAACCGACAGTTTGAAGTTGTTTGTTTTCCCGAGATCGAGAAAATGTTAACTATAAACTCGCCGCGATCCAAGAAGAATTTTGATGTGTCACTTTGTCAGATTTTTGAATGAACATTTTCGCGCGGTTTATGGCGCTTTTGACTTCATGTAAGCCGGACAAGATTCAATATATTCTGTCTCAAAAGTCTCAATGTTATAAAAGAAATGGTGAGAGTGCAGCCGTGCAATTATCGAGTTATATATGCACTTGGGAGGTTTGCTAAGCACTCAAGAAGCTAGAGTCGCACTCGGCTATCGCCTCGTGCGACTCTTACGCTTCTTTCGTGCTTAGCAACCTCCCGCGTGCATATATAACTCGATAACTGCACGCTGCACGCTCCCCATTTCTTAAATAAACAGCTTGTTTGGGGTTCAAACAAAGTTCTGTGCAGGTAGTTGTAAATAGAACTGTCTGCTTTAAAGAATGTATATTAATAATAAGAGAGCTTAAGACAGCCTCCACTAGAACTGGACTAGCCATGGTAGCCTAATGGTTAACATGCTGGACTCCAAATTGCTGTCCAGGTTTGAGCCTTGGCAGGGGTCATTACATTGAGTTCTTGGGCAAGGTGCTTTACCAAAATTCTTTTAATGCTTCTCTCCATCCAGTTGTATAAATGGGTAGCACTGAATTTAATACTGGGGGTAACCCTGAAATGGACTGGTATCTCATCCATGCTATAGAAACAGAGATATGCTCAGATGGCAGTTTGGACCACCATCAAATTGAGGTTATAACATTCTTCTGAGATTAGTGAGGCATACGAGGAGACAATATTGTTTGGCAAAACTGAACGGGGTAAACCTAACCGCAACAGCGGCTTGAGTTTTCGTAATGGAGTAAAATGTATACCATGTTTCACAATTTTCCACCATTTTCTTTGTATTTTGGTTCCTTTGTCTAGCGACCGCTTTTCAAATTTCGCGCTGAGTCCTATAAAAAATCCCGGATGTGTCGCGGAATTCTGGGCGATGATTATATAGTGACCACTTAGTATTAAAATGGTTCTTTTAAGAACCACTCGAACCACTCTTTTCAGAGCCATGGAAATAAACAAAAATTGTCAACAATGCAGTCAATGATTCAATGTCAAAAGTAGGAATGGCCACAAAGAGAAACCTTT
>JAHPZR010002695.1:0-30000 GCA_019787425.1 Platygyra sinensis
AGATAAATAAACCACGGGACAGAAAATTCGCACTACTGCGTGGGAAAACTGAGTGATTTCGTCTGGCTTGTTTCATGGCATGCTTTCGGATTTAATCGTGTAGGTACTCTGACATTTCATTAGAAGCATTTTTCTTGAGAGAATTTAGAATCTCTGGGTACAATTCTGAATGATTTGTTATAGTGAGCTGCGGCATGGCAGTTTTTATGACATATTTGCCTCTTCTCGAGCACAAGGATTATACAAACGCGACTTGAATACTTCTCACAGATTTGTGCTAAAACTTCACACTTGCGGTCCTTCCTTTAGACAGATTGAGTAGAAATATAGCTCGATTATAAATTACGAAATTTAATTTTGTAAGCCTGCAATTTGTCGCCCGGAGTCATCAAGATTTCTCTGTCGTATGCTCTTTGGTTCAAAGTTCACCACCGCGACGAAAGGGCGAAGATTTAATTTGATGAGTGGCTTTGCCGCTCACGATCGCAGGTTCGTCACTAAAATACCAAAAAGAATCTATGACACCTAGGGTAACCTTGTATGATTCTTATTAGACGGAAAATAAGGTGATCCAAGATTTCGAATCTTGCGAGCACAAGGATTACAAACGCAACTTGAATGCTTGTGATGACCGCGTGAAATCAGTCAGGCATGAAAGGCCAAGTGGGCGGTTTTGAAAATCACAATGCTTGGCGGCAAGCGTTTCCTTCCTTCCCCTCCCCCACCTTCTTATTTTTGCTCTCGCCCCATTTTTCGCGCGGGCAAAACGCCGAAAACCCCGTTTCCTAATTCCTCCGCTCTTTGCTCCACGGAAACGCTTGCTACGCAGGCTACAAGGGAACAGGAGGATGTGAGAACAAGGGTATGGGATAATAGGGGAATGTGAGAACAGGGAAAACCTTCAAAGACAACTGGTGATTCTGATCACCTTGTTGTTAGAGCATAAAACTTCTGTCAATGTTTTGGTGTTGTGTTCAGATGATTGAAAGTGATTGTCTTGGAATCCATGATACTGGTAAGTTCTCTTATCATGGACTAATTGCCACCAGACAATATTTGTGTTTGGGTTTCTGATGGCTATCCTCTTACCAGGACACCCCCCCCCCCCCACCCCCTCCCCCATATCAGCTCTTTGGTGCCCAGGGCTTGAAAAAACATGAATTTAAGCTTGCCTTACCACAAACACCTCTCAGATTTTGCTTGCCCTAAACGAGTTTAGTTTACTTACTTGTTATTTAGTTGGCAGACAACTTACCAGGGCCCTCACCTATTGAGCAAGTGAGAATAAAAAGTTACCTTCCCAGCCATCCATGCCTGGATGGCAGTTTTTTGAGCATTGAGTGCTGCCTTATTGACTTTTCTGTCATAGGAAACTTGAGTTCTAGTAATTGATCAACAATGTCACCACAGTGCCACATGGACAGATCTAGACATAACAGGAACTAAAATGTAACACTGAATTCTTAGAACTAGCATTACATGTGATGTGTACTTAGGAAAGTGAATAAAAATTTTGATATTGGGATTGAAAATGATGGAAATGTTTTACCTTCTTTTCTTCTGTCAGCAACAACAACTTCAGCACAGCCAACAGCAGATGCAGCAAATCCAACAGCCACCTCAACATTCCCCTCCTCAAAACACTTCCCCATCCAGTTCACAACACACTCAACCACAAGCCAAACAGGGGGGTACACACCACCTGGAACAGCAGCCCCAGCCAGCAAGACCACAAACTTTGTCACCTCATGCGGAATCTATTTGGGGTTCTGGAACATCATCACAAGCTTCTCCATGTAAGTGTCACAGTGTGTCACTTTGCTTGTACTGTTCTTCTTTATCTAAGCACAGTTTGGCAGTTTGGGTGATGAATGAAGTCGCTGCTTAAAAATGCTTGCTTGGGACTGGTGTATCTCATAGCTGCAATGAATCGTGCTGCCTGATATTACATGAAGATGCATGTGTCATATGCTTATCATTTGTAACAAAAACCTGAACTGTTTGTTTTTCTTCATTGTCAGCTATCATTTCACCTGGTCCATGGTCCCCTGTTCCAACAACTTCAGCTGGAAAAGGATGGGACAGAGAGAGCAGGTAAGCTGATGTATAGTGTTTTAAGATACGTGAAACCTAGTCGCTTAGGAAGACCTGTGTGTCTTTTTAGTTTGAGAACAATGTTACTTGCCCTTCATTGGCTTTGTTTTATAATCTTTTCCAGAATATAACTCCTCTTATGTTGTGAATTCTAATTGTAGTTCTCCTTGCTTTTCAGTCAACAGAATGTTCCATCATTTGAGGAAATTCAAAGAATGGAAGAAGAAAAAGAAAAACAGGCCAGGGTAATGAAACATAGTTCTAGTTACTGTACATGTAAATTTTAGTGTGGTCATATTTAAACTGATTCCTTAGAAAACTAAACACATAGTTTTAGAACTAACCAATGATGCTGTGTAAAGAGCATTGGTCAAAATGTTGCACTAAATAAATATTATCATTGGTAACTGCAAACATTAGTGGAACAGGCAATAACGTTAAGCTGTTGTGAAGCAATACTTGCCTTTCTTAAATTTTTTCACACTTTCTTTTCACATATACATGTATTTTTCATTGCACGCTTTTACATTTCAGTTTTTAAAGGCTTTAGACTAGAAGCTGAAAGGTTACATTTGAAAATTTTTACCTGTAGATGGAAATTGAAAGAAGGGAAGCCAAGGCACGAGCAGCGAGACTGAAACAAGAGGAAGAGGAAAGAAGACTCTTACAGGAGGCAGCCTTGCTTAAAAAGCAACAGGAGGAAGAGGAACGACGTAAGCTGGAGGAAGCAGAAAGAAGGAGAAAGGAGCAGGAGGAACTCAGAAAGGTTGGTTGGTGAAAAAATAAAAACATTACTTGCAAGACATTTTGGATGATTGCGAGCATCAAGAGCAATCACAAATCAGGCAGAAAAAAATAGATAGTTTGCATGGCTGGTGTCAGATGGTGAAAGTTTATTAACATCTGCTGGCAGTTTGAAACTTGTACATAGTGCTTTGAATCTCTTTTTTCCCTGAAGCTGACAATAGGCTCTTAATATTCATCTCCCTAAGAAACAGCAAGAAGAAGCGAGAAGGAAACAGGAGGAAGACCTAAGAAGAAAACAAGAACAGCAGGAGGCTCTCCGAAAACAGGAACATCAACGGCAGCAGATTGAGCAACAGAAGCAGAAAGAGGAACAAAAGAGGATAAATGAGTTACGGCAGCAGCAACAGCAGGCTCTGTTGCGACTCCAGCAACAGCAACAAGAGCTGCTGAGAAAGAAAGAGATGCAGCAGAAAGCTGAAATGCAGCAGCGAGAACTACAGCAGAAGTTACAGCAGAAGAGACAGGAGAGTCAGGTATGGAAATTATTCAGTAGACTATTACTAGGTTGCCTTTGGCCTGTCTTCATGGGAAACCATCCATATGAAAATGCATTTTGCCTTTGCAGTGGGCTGTGGGTTCATTTTCATGCAAATCAAACTTGTGTTTATATGAGAAGTTTTGCACCAGGACTTGTTTTGAACAGAGGCACAAGGGATCTCACAAATGGCTTACTGTGGTAATATGACAGGTCAAGGGCATTACCATTTTAATATTGAATGGGAGTGTGGGTTTTTCAGAAAGCTCTCTATATAATCAGATTGCAATCCAAATCAGAAATAGTCATGATTTTGCAAAACAACCTCGGAGATTTCATGAAGGATTTCAGCAGGAGAGCAACTGCTTTTCACAAGTGGGTAAAGCTTGTGTGACTGAACTTCTTTATAAGACAAGCATTCCTCTACTTGTAGGTGGTCAAACCAGGTGAGCAAGATCTGATTAATCTACCCTGCCCTTAAGGACGTTTGCACCCATTGCTACTGCGCATCTCTAGTGCGCACCCTATTCATTGGTCATGAGCGTGCCACATCATTTTCAAGCGCGCGCACAGAGTCGAAAACTCAACAAAATATAGAGCTGATGACCTTTGCGTTAACTTTGTGTACGAATATTTTTGTTGGATGCTCGGTGACCCCCACTTTTTTTTCAGCAGATCACTTCCTTTTCTGATTCTTTCCATTATACTAAAAAACGAAAAAAATCTGTATGTGGGAAGTTTTAATTATTTCTCATATACTGCTCAAATAGGGTCGATTTGGTAAGTGGATACAGGTGTGCATAACTTGGAAGTTGTAAACTTTAAGGCTAATTCTAGCTGATTTTATGACATATGTAGCAAAGATCTATCAAATAGGCCTATATATGCTGTGTTAAACACACATAACTTAGATATGATTCTTTAACTTAAATATATGCTGATAGTAATGATTCTGGCCAGAATCACTATGAATCGCTAGAATCCTAGAAATGCTATGGTCTGTGCTACGCCTTATATTCAAAACGAGTTCCGTGACCCCCGATTTTTTTTAGGTTTTTAATCTAATCTTATCATTTTCTACCTGCAGTCAAAGTTTTGAAAAAATCTGTACATGGGATGTTTTTGGCTGCGAACATCCTTAAAGTTACCTTGAAATTGCATTGTGCATCCCTACTGCACACGATTGTTGATGTCATTAGCTGCCGCTCACGAGCACATGCAGATACACAACATATATATACTAATTCAAGATAGAAAGTGTAACAGAGTTACTGAGTTTCACGCACGAAACGATCATCAGACTGTGCCGTAAAAGGGGGTTGGAATTAAATTTAAACTGACTCAAGGAGGGTGCGTGGATCGATCCCGCTTCTGATTGGCTGCATAAAACTTGTTTTGGTGCCTGCATTTAGTTATCAACCCAGATCTCTTGTTGAGAAGTGTTGATTTGTCAGCGGATAGAATGCAGAGCTTTTCCATCAGGCACAAAACAGCATGGTGTGTTTCCCCTGTAAGATCTTGCATGCATGACAAATGACCACTTGATTGAGAAATTGGTGTCGCTGTCCTTGAGGTCCCAGATGTATTTAAATAGGACAGTGTCATGCGAGTGCCTGGGGTGCTTGAAGGAAACCTTGTGGTTGTTGAACCTCGTCTTGAAACTATGCTCCGTCATGCCAATGTAGACTCTTGCGTCACCGGGTGTGGTAGTGACAGTGACCTTGTATACGATGTTGTTGGTAAGGCACATGCCATCGAGAGGGCAAAGGTCTTTCTTTCTGAAATTGCATTGCTTGTCTGACGCGGAGCTTGCATCAACCTTTCCTAGGATTTTCGCATTGTGGCTCTTAATAATTTTTGCCATGTTGCCGCCAGTTACTGTTGACCCAGCAGTTAGACAATCACTAACAGAATAGTGTCCACTTGTGTTTGTGTGCAGCACAAGTTTGCTTGGTTGATTAAATTATCCCAAACTAACGATCAAATTATCCCACTTAGTGTCACAAGAAATATTTTATATTCAGATAAGTTAGGAGAAGTCAGGGCTGAATACTAACTTTGTTCTGGCATTGAAGCCATGTTTAGAAAAAGTAGCACTAATGCTGTTCAGATTTAGTAAAATTGAGTGCCAGCTTTCACCTGTGAAGAACTAACCTCCTTCACAGATTCTCTTTGGGCTTGTCACGCAATCTGCCTTCCCCATAAGAGGGAGACAGATTGTGTGACGAGTGAAAATTAATAACTTAACACTTTGTGTAGGTGTCTGGTGGATCTCTGTGGGGTGCTCCTACTCCTGTATCGGGGACCATGTCAATTGCTCAGATTCAACAGCAGGAGGAAAGAGACAGACAGCAGCGGGAACTCAAATTACAGCAGCTTCAAGCTCAACAGCGTGAACAACAGGCACGTGGAGTACCAAGCTGGGCAGAAAGGCCTGCTGTGGTGAACCAGCCTGTCAAGTCATTGCTGCAGATTCAACAGGAACAGGCACAACAACAGAATAAGAGACCACAAGGACCTGCACTCACAAGATCACAGGTGAGGAGGGAGAAGCAGGAGAAACTATGAATATTTAATGGCAACATTGGGGACCTAATAAATCTTATTGTATTCTGTTTTGAGCACTTAAATGTTACTCCTAAAAATTCCTCTCTGTCCTGTTGCTAGCATGTGTTACTTCTTGTCAGTATTTTATTGGACTGTAGTGAAACAAATGCACTGTGCCACAAATATGCTGGGCCTAATGGTTAGCATGCTGAACGCAAGATGGAGCGGTGAAGGTTTGAGCTCTTGCCTGGGTCATTGTGTTTTTAGTAAGGCACTTTACTCTAACATTACCTCTGCACCCAGGTAAATAAATGGGTTCTGTTGCCTTTAATGCCGAGGGTAGCCATGCAAAGGACTGGCATCCCAACCAGGGGAGAGTAGAAATACTCCAGGCTGCTTGATTCCACAGAAACCAGGATTAGCTCTGATCATATGGACCACTGTGCCTGACACAAGGCTCTTCTTCTAAATCATTAATGAAGTATTTGACGTTTTCCCTTTTGTTCTCCCCCCTTAGCCCAGTCACAATCCTCTGAGTTCCTCAGTCTGGGGAAATACCGGCCATCTGTCAGCATCCTGGGGGCCTGCTCCTAATTCTGCAAACATCTGGGCCACCTCTCCGTCTAAACCCTCACCTCAGCATTATGATGATGACGATGATGATGATGACGACGACGACGACGATGAAAGTGATGACGACAGTAATGGAGAGTCCTTCTGGGATGATGCTGTTAAGGCTGCGAGCAAGAGCCGAGAACAGCACCAGCCTCTGCCGCAACGACAGCAGCCAAAGCCGAGGTAAGTACATTTGAGAAAGAAACAAGGAGGTGTTGAAAATAGTGATATTCATGGTATAGCACTATTATTTCTGGAAGTACACAATAAAAAAATTAAAAATATCATGTATACCAGATGAATTGAAGACTTTCCCTTCTTGTTGTAGTCACCCTCAAGCCAACAAGATGCTTGATAAACGAACAAACAGAGATGAAGTAAGTGAGAAACGCAAAAAATGTTTTCCAGTTTTCTCTCCTAATTAGCTAGAATGACTTTTTATGTTAATTAATTTTCACTTTTGGGTTTTTTGTTGTAGGAAAACTTGCGGCGACTCTTTCAGAATCAATCAAGTGCTGATGAGTTTTCTCTTTGGTGTGACCAAGCTCTTCACAGCTTAAATAATGTCTCTGGAGTAGACAGTAAGTTCCTGTATTTTGATAGCTCACTAAAATTCTCGCTTTTGTCTTAACTGTCTATGATTTCTTTCCAAGAGTGAGGTAATATATTAAACACGAGAGACAGTGTTTCATCGGGATATCCAAACACCGAGGACAGAGTTGAAAATACGACGGGCAGCGGAGTATTTTTGACAAAATTTGAGGTATTTGAATAGCCCATGAAACACTGTCTCGAGTGTTTGATAGATCTTCTCAATCGAAACAAAAGCTAAGGAGTAAAAGGAGAAGTTAAATCTTGAAACTCTATGGTAATGAAGACCGGGTACCCAAACCTCCTTCACGGTTGTGGTTTTCTTTGTTTTAACTTGATGAATTATTAATGAGTTTGAGAAGTATATTCCTTGTCATCAGTGCGTTTTTCCCCTTTGCTTGCAAAACCGCTAAACTGCTTGTTTTGTCTAAAATTAGCATCGCTGCACTCAACCTTTCCCTCTCTTTAAAGTTGTGTATTGAGGCGTATCTTCCTTCCATGGGGTTTTGTGATTGTAACGGTTGCATCCTTAGTGTTGGTTTTTTCACCGCTGTAAAAAAAAGCTGACACCAGTTCTTTTCTATTCCAGTTCCGACATTTTCAGCGTTTCTCAAAGATATCGAATCACCTTACGAGGTTAGTGTAACTGTATTCCACCAAAATATCATCTAAGCTCATAGTGAAAAGTTGCCAGAAACTTTAGTTGATGAAGAAACCTTGTGAACGTTTTAGTGTCTCGATACGTAAAACCTTTGTCACAACGGTTAATGTCCACTTTTTCTCCAGGTTTACGAATACGTCAAGTCTTACCTGGGAGACAATCGAGATACCAGAGAATTTGCTCGGGAGTTTATCGAAAGACGAAAGAAACAGAGAGACAAAACTGTTGCTTCTCTTCCGAGCTTTCCTCAAGTAAGTATAGTGAGCTTTCTGGTGTAGCGTTCATAGGATGCGGTCCTGATGTAGTTAGATCTGTTTTTGTAGCTTATTTCTGGCCGCAGCAGAAGCAGTAATCTTTTCATGCGCGGGAAATCAGTATGACCAGCGAAAAACGCGGGAACGGACGTGACAAAAGAATTTGTTTGAAAGCGCGGGAAAATATCGATAAACGGTACACGTGGCAAGCGCGGGAAAATTTCCTATTAATTTTGTTGTCGCGCGTGATTGGTTGAAATGACATATTTTGTCTGTTTGGTCGTCGTACTTTGAACAGGTATGGAGCTTAAGAAACTTTAAACCAGAACTAACAGTCGGATAGAGATGAAGTGTGTATTCACAGAATTGCTATTTACGAGTAATATTCTATCTCGCGTGGAAAGGAAAAGTATATTTTAGGGTTTCTGGCTCCAGTTCATTTTTATTCGATTCATTGCAGGCCAGCGTGTGGGGTGCTCCTGTTCCGCGGGGGCCATCTGCGGGTAGACCAACAAGTTTGAATCAATCAGGTGCCTTCTTTTCGGGGCCAGTCCAAGAGGACCCGCAAGACGCCATGAATAAGAAGAAGCGAAAGAAAAAGATGCAAAAAGTTGATCCAAGCATCCTGGGATTCAGTGTGAACGCAGCGGATCGTGTGAACATGGGAGAGATACAAACTGTCGAGGATTAACCGACACAAAGACGAACTCAGACATACAATGAAAGCGAGCGAGCGAGCGAGCCGCGTCCAGAAATTGTCCGAAGGGAAAAAAATGTTTTATATTTAGATCACACAAGGACTAGTGAATTTTAATAGTTTCGCCGTGAGGAACGGTGGAGAAATATGGCGACTGTACAAACTGTAAATGGCGAACAACAGCTTGAGCCTTAATATAGCTGAAAATATTTTCTTGGAGTAATTTCTTCTCTGAGCCAAAATACTCTGCGTTGTTTCGCAGCATCCGAGAGTGTTTCTGCTTTCTTGTCAGACCGTGTAAAGCGCTCTTTGCACTCCCTTACCACCGCTAGGAAGCTTAGTGGAGTTACGGTAGTAGACACCGAATGCAAAGTCCTTTGTCAACAGTGTTCGGATTAGTGGAATTTTTTGCTTTTTAACTGGCGCTCGCGGCTTTGCAAAAGTTGCAGGAATACATAAATCTAAGTCTCTTAAACAGTTACTCAAAAACACCCCCCCCCCCCCCCTTAATAATACCGAACATTCCCCAGCTCTCTTACAGTGCTTCTTCCCCTAATATAAAACCCATGATTGAGATGTTAGAAGTGGCATCCATTCTGAAGGTGCGATACAATTTTTTCCAACTATTGTACCCGGTTGATGAGCGAACAACTGAACTCCTCCAGAAATAAGCCAAAAGCAAAGGGCTGAGCAGTCTGGTTTCCACTAGCTACTTAAGCACAAGCGCAAGCTAAACAGCTCTTGTTTCACCGTGAATACCGTGAGGGTCTTGACGCGGGCATTAGCACAAGTATCAAAATTTTTCCTTTTGCTTCCTGCGCTTATGCTTGCGTTTGTGCTGCAACAAGTGAAAACGAAACAGTGCTCAAGCATAACACAAGCACAACACAAGCACAAGCGGATATTTACCACACGTTGATATGTTTGGCCAGTGAAACTGTGGATTCGTAATTACCTCGCGCCTAAATAGTTTGGGATGTTCGGATGATTTTGCTTGTGCTTTTGTTTGCGTCGAATTTCGTTTTCACTAGGGTCATCCCTACTGCTTGTGCTTGCGTCGCTAGTGATGACCAGGTTAATTTTATAGTCTTAGCCTCGTTTCTTGGCTCCCCGTGATCGACACAACTTATGATGACAAGTTTGAGCGGAAGACTGGGAACGAGCCTAATAAACTTTGGAACCAGGCCATGCATTGCTTCAGCTCAAAAAGACAAGCGAAACAAAAAAAGTCGTACAGTGGAGGGGGGGGGGGGGGGGGTTAGGGTTTAGTGGGGGTCTCTAACATAGTTCACGAACAGGAAAAATAGAAGATCACGGATACAAAAATTTCGTTTCTCCGAATCACGAAAATAAGCAAGTAAGATACCTGTTCTTACACTAAAATACGGTGGCCGCGAGTGGCCATCAAAAGTAAAACATTCAAATTCGAAAATCGATTTCCAGAAGTTAAAATTCTAAACTGAAAGTCGATTTCTAAAGTGAAAACTTTAAATTCAAACTCATTAAATGCAAAATTCATTTCCATAATTTGAAATTCTAAAGCCATAATTGACATTGGACAATTTCGAATTCGCAGAAGTTCTCAGTTTCCACTTTGACCACCCCCCTCCCCCCTCCCCTAACTTTTTTCTTCGGAGTGTGTACTGGGGCGAATATTTCCCGAAGTTCGCCATTTTTTTGTCAACAGAGGATCATCCCGACGACGTGAATCATTAAAAAGTTGTCACTGGCCTACACGACTCCCGCTGCTCGCAAGTGTAGTTTCTTTGCCTTTAGTGTTTGGATTTCACGGTAAAATGAGGTTGACTAGCCTGCACGGCTCCTACGATTCTTGACATTTGTACCTTTGCCGTTCTCTAGTTCGGTCTCTAAACCTTTTTGTTGCTTCACTCTTGTTTGTGAAGGGCACTTTATGTTGTGCTATACAGAGTAATTTTAAGTAGAATTGTGCCATGGTAAATTTTTTAGAGGTCAGTAGGTCTGCATGGTTTCCGCTGTTATCGGCATGTCGCTTTGCCGAGTTTGACACCCCAGTAATTTGCCATGTGTTTATGCATTGTTTAGGCTCATTTCTATCGCAAGATATGTTCTTAAGTCTCCGAGCATTTGCTTTCGAGGGACAAAATATGAAATTTACCGTGAACATGTTGCTTACTTGCATTCTAAATTGTGACGCCGAGCCCGGCTGTTTGATGAGTGTCTCTAAAACGAAGACCTACATCGTCTGTAAAATTACAAGACGATGTATGGACAAAAAAAAAACTCTACATTTAGTTATAAACTAGTACAAATTTCTCTTATCATGATTTTGGTAAATTCTGGTGAATTTTTAAGCATTAGTAGCTGGTTTTGCGAGCTCACCGAACTAATTTTTGTCATGATACCTTACATTTATTCTAATGGTTACCCCCCAACAACGCAAAGGATTATGGGTATGTGCAAGTAGCGAATCCGCTGTTTCTGATCAAAACTGTATGCAAGCACAGTGTGAAGTAGATTCTTATCACCGATATCACATTTGTCCTGAGACGCCTTAACTTCACTTCGAGAAAGCTATACGTTTGTATAGAGGCGTTCTTATGTTTCTTGCACATATCTGATAAAGCTTATGTTTCTCGAGCTCGACGTACAGGTTTATTCCTCCTTTTGTTCGTTCTGGCACCACATGATTCAAATGTAGCTGTTTACGCGCAAGTCTACGAGGTCTACGCCAAATCCATGATGGACTTCACTTTTTTAGTTCTAAAAAAAGCCCTGCCCGAGAGGAGCTGCGCAATTAACAATATCCCCGTGTGATGACTCCCCTCCCCCCCTCTACGAAGAAAAACGTTAGGGGAGGGGGAGGGGGAGGAGGCAGGGTGGCCAAAGTGGAAACTGAGAATTGAGAACTGCGTTTCCGCAACTGCGAATTCGCAATTTTCCAATGTCAATTATGTCTTTTGAATTTCCAATTGTGGAAATGAACTTTGCACTTAGTAAGTTTGAATCTAAAGTTTTCACTTTAAAAATCGACTTGCAGTTTAGAATTTTCACTTTTGGAAATCTATTTTCTATTTTGAATTTTCACTTTTAATGGCCACTCTCGGCCACCGTACACTAAAAACAGTGTTTGAAGAAAGCCAAATCGCGAAACAAACAAAGTTGCTCTTTGGGCCGCTAGTTATTCAGCTTGTAAGGTATATACAAAAACAATTATTCACCTCAGTGTCGGTGAAAGCGGTAGATATTTACCTCCACTTCGGTGAATAATTGTTAATTAAATCAGCTAATCACGCATCACGAGAATGCTCTTGTACGACCCTCAAATAATGATGCTCTCATTGTGATGGCGGACTGTGTTCGGTCATTGCGATCTGGTGACCTCGGATTTCTTGAGTTATAATAGCCGGAATTACATCAATTGTGTCGTTGTTGGGCGAAACCTTTTGTTTGTTGACGTAAATACCAGACAGTTCTGCTCCATCTGATTCAAACTTCCTTTCTGTTCATAGAGCCTCGGTTTCGAAACGAGTTCTAGTAAGAACATATCGAAATTTGCATATTAGAGAAAAAGGTTTTCAAAATCTGATTTCTACTTAAAGCTTTTAGTAACAAGCTAGTCTTGAACTAGAACATAAGCTACGGCTCCGATTTTTTTAGTAAACTTAACCCTGTTACTTCCGCGGTTTGGAAGTGCAAGCTGTACGCACATGGAATAAAACGGAACGCCGAAACCACATTTCCGTTATGGCTCATCTAAAAGTAAATTCTGCATGACCTATTTTTTCTAAAGAAGAAATTGGCTCTTGAAACTGCCTGTAACGTAGTTTGGAAATACTATCGTTTCGTTTAACAAGCTTGCGTGTTTTGGGATTTTTTTGTTTTGTTTGAATTCTACAACGTAGTTGCTTCAGAACACTTTGCTCTGTTGTCGTTGTTGTTGTTTTTTTAACGAATTCAAGTTAAGTTTTGACAAGAGCGGTCTTTTTAGAGTGGGACCGGATCAAATTAATAAACGCAGAACTTTCCAAAAAATGCCTAGTTTGCGTGTCCTTGCGAATTTGCTAGAAACAATATAATTAACCGAAATCTTTCCTTTGAGAATTTATTCTGAAAAAAAATTTTACCAACAAAGGTCTCATATTGCTCCTGTATCCATGAAAGAAATTTTAATTTAAAATCACACAATAAGAGATATTTCGACAGATGGCTACTCCAAAGTCAACTGGTCTTCAGCGATGACACGACAAAGGGTTTTTGTCTTTTTTCGGCATGCAATATAACTACATGTACCCACCCATGTACAAAGGTCTTCGCTCCAGCGACTGAAATAAAAATTGTTTCTCTCTAAACAATAGCGATGTTGGCTTATAAAGTTTTGTACTTATTGCAAGTCAAATTTCTTTGTCAAAGATGTAACAAATTATTTTTAGGTAAATCTCTCGAAAATGGTTTCGCCCTCCGGTGTAGCTTGAGCCATATGTCATCACGAAAAACAAAAATAAATAACATCACGTGACCAGTAATCACAAGACAAAGTCCCGGCTTGAGAGCCGCAATGCGAAAAAATTGAAGCCGACAAAGCTTGAGGGTTCGTGATGCTGTATGCAAAAAGGATGATTTTCAAGATCTATTGAACATCTGTAAGCGTTGGCGTCTATTTATGTTGATTTTAAGTTGACTTTAGCGGAGTTTCACAACCGGGAAGGCAAGCAGTTTGCATCACGTAAGCACCATGCAAGCCGGACATTCGCGAAAAGAAAGTGATGACTTCTCCAAGCTTTTCCTTGGAATCGATAGCGAAAACGTAGGACTTAGCGGTGAAAGTCTGACGGTGGACCTAGATTTAACAGAACCAACCTTGTCTTTTCACCAGCCGAAGTCAGGTTTCACGTCGTTTCTTGAGTTTTTCTATCGCAGTGGCGTAAGAATTCGAGTCGAAGCACGAAGACTGCCACTGGATGGCCTCATGAAAGCCTATGTCCACCCTTTGGCATCTGTGGTGATTTTACTTGCTGCCATATTTATTCCTGCCGGACTTGGTTACTATGTTTTTCATCGAGATTACGAAGTCAGAGGTGAACCTTTGGTTATAGACAAGTCGTTGGAATCTTTTGAAATTCCGGGGCACATCAGCTCACAACGGGAGGATATGATTTCCGTTGCCTCGAAGCTCTCGAAGGAAGTTAAGGGAACTCCATTGAGAAGAGCTAAACGATCTCCCCACAGACCGACGAGTAAATCAAGCCCTGATTATCAGAAGAAGGCTGCGTGGACCTTGGAGCTTGTTTACCTCGCTACTGGAGACGACGACTTGAACATCTTCACGAAAGAGAGACTTGAGACTATTCATCAAATTGAGCAAAGTCTCATGGAGCAAGAAGGTTTCACCGACTATTGTTGGAAATGGGAAGTTGCGAAGATCGATCCTTTTCTAAAAGATGGCTGCACTCCTCCGATCTCCCTTGTAGACTTCTTTTTCCCATCTGTCGCTCAAGAGATGCGGATATACGACGGTCGGGGTATGGATGATAGCGGTGCGAGACATAACCTCACGGAAGCAAGTATAAAAGAGAGTTTGCAGCTACTTCTCACTAAACCTTTCACCTACTGGTTTGTGGATGGTTCTTTTTCTAAAGATAACCAGAGAAGTCGCTTTTTGCGTGCTGAACTGAAGTTTGGCTACCCTTTGAAGTCTGGAGGTAGCAAACATACTCAAACCAAAGCATTCAAAAAATATTTGGTGAAGTACGTCGAAGGGTTAAAGAAATTGTCAACAAAGTGAGTATATTATGTAATCATTCATGCTCTTCCTTGTAGGAATTAATCGCAAAATCCCTTTGGTTGAGTACAAAGGCCCTTGGCTTTTTATGTAGTTATTTTTAAGGTGCTTACTATAGAGGGAGACACTTTTATTAACTTTTCATATAACAATTGAAACTTAATGTCATCTTCGTCACGAGATTTTATGAGAACATTTTGTTGGGCTTGGTGCAATTCAAACGGTCTGGATTAGGGCAATCGAAAGAAAGACTAAAATATTTTTATCCCGAAACAAATATATTTCGTAAGTCTGTTGTTGTCGTCAGTAAAAAGTATAGTGAAAAATGCCTCGTCACGGGCCAAATCTTTGAAGCATGAAACTCCGCTTACTTAGCTTGTTTCCGTGCAATATTGTTTAGTGTTTTTTTCCTAAATTTGAGCATACATGTACATCAGCACACAGGTGGCAAAACTGCATGTAGATGTCGCAGGAATGGATAATTTGGTGGCTTCACACTGTTGTTGGCACCAAGTAAAACTTGATTTGAATATAAATTTTTGCAAATCGTCGTTAAGATCACTAAGGTAAGAGAATTACCTTTCCATTCCATCAAACACAGGAATAATGAAAGCAAAACAGCAAATAATTTGAAAGTGCTAATTGTAGGTAAGTATGCAAATTTTGACATTTTCGTCAAGGGTGATGCTTGATGGAATTAAAACAATAGAAGAAACCATATGGGGCATGGTTGTTGATATTGTTTAGAGCTACAAAGCTTCAAGCATTAACAGTCTTCTGGCAGATAACAACCAGTGTATAAACGAATTTAACTTATCATCTGTTCCTGCCAGGCTTTCTAGAGTGCTAAACTAGGAACTCTGTGAAAGCATTCAGAAATTTTAATTTCGTAAAGTTAAGGGCTATGTTGAGTTCTGGTTTGGAACAAATTGCACCTCTTAAGCACAAAAAAAAATTCCTGAAGTTTATCAAAAGTTTTATTTTTTGCCTCCTTGAACAGGGTACAAAGCAAGTTTTGTTTGTATTGTTTCCAAGTGTTAAATGTGACTTTCTCATGTGGTTTGATTCAGCACTTTCACGTTTCTGCGAAAGTGTTTTTTTTTTTTGTTTGGCTGTTAGACTGTGTGACTGCAGTGACAAAGAAATCTTTGGCTGTAACAATTTGAAAATAACACTTCACAATAATACTGCTAGCCATTTGTAATGTTAATTGATTTCTTATTGTGATGAGCATATGTGTAACATGGTTATGAGTTTAGTCTAAAAGACCTCCCATAATGTGATAATGTGAGCGGCATGAATTTAGCAATATCAAGTTGTGTGATAATCAGTTAATAAACAGGACTAGAAGGGAACACAAATGAATATACCAATGTGAATGATGAAAAATGAAACAAAAACCATCTGTTCAGAAGTTTTGTGCTGCAAACAGTGAACTTCAAGTTACAAAGACATCTTTTCTGGCAAGAAATAAACTTTTTTTCCTTTAATCACTAATTTTATCTGCACTTGTTCAAAGAAGGAAACAGGCATACCAATATTAGGAAAAGATCTACCAAACTATTTGCTGTTAGGGAATTTAAGTTACTCTACCCATGTACAGAACAGTGACTTACTGATTAAGGCCCTGTTGGTGTTACAGATGAACTGTTTTTCAAGTAACCCTTTTGTGGGTCAACTGTTTTGTCTCAGATGAACTGTCTTAAAACTGACCCATCTGTAAGTAAACTGTCTTCTCTGTTTTTATCAACAGCAAAGTTCGATTACTGTATGGTGGAAACACAATCTTTGACTATGAGGTGGACAAAACATTGTGGGCAGACATCAGATTGGCAGTCTTCACCATTGTTTTTGTTGGAGCATTTGTGTTCATATTCACACGGTTCTCCTTTTTCCTGACTCTTTTTGGTATCATCAGTATTACAACACCCCTATGCTTGGCTTACTACCTATTCCGCATCGTATTCAAGGTAAAGAGTCTTGGAATTCTTAGCGGCATTTCACTTTTCATCATTATTGGTATTGGGGTGGATGATGTGTTCGTCTTCGTTAACACTTTTCGTCAAGCACACAGTGCTAGAAGTCTGGAAGCTCGTATGCTTCATTCCATTAGCACTGCTGGTAAAGCAACATTCTTCACTTCATTTACTACATCTGTTGCTTTTGCTGCGAACTGCCTTTCCAAGGTAAGGCTGGAGAAATAAAGATGTTATATTAAAAATTACTGTAGGCAGATGTGAAATAAATTGTCGCAGACCATGACAGGTCTGTTCTAAGAGGCACACTACACTACGTAAAATATGAAGTCTTGACTGCTGATTTAATACGCAAGCCTGCAAATGATTTTTGTCAAAATTTGAGACATTTTGGAACTTGAGTGTAGACCCTTCACCAAAATGTTGATTGCAAATACGAATGGCTTAAAAGTAAAGTCAGCTGAGTGTATAATTGATATCAGCACCACAAAAGGGGACCTTGACATTAATAAGTCAGGAATTATTTTACCCATTTAAAATTGACAAATTTACAAAGCTGTTTGTACCCCTAGTCAAACAAACGCCTCTAAATTTAAGGAATTTTACAATTGTGATTTCTCAAAGAAATTGTGGCATATTGCCTTAATTTTTTTAAAAAATTCACAGTAACATGCAGAGACTTGAAATTGGCTGAAATAACTTTTTCGACTTTTTCTGAAAGCAAGTTTCCCTTGAAAATTTTCAGGGTCAACAGACCTTTATAGCTTGAGCAGTTTGTTTTCCCATTACAGATCATGTGATTTTCTCTAGAGAATTGTTCTTTACCCATCTAAAATTTATTCCTTCTTATACACTCAACTATTGGAACATTTGAAAGTGAGGATTCTCAAGAGTATCATCACATGGTCTGAAATGGGGCAACTAAAGGCCGATTTACACGGTACGACTTTGTCGCATACGACAAGTTTACGACAGGCCTACGACATGAATTGTTTCGTGTAAATCAAACCTACAACTCGCTTACGACTGTTGTGTACATCAAAAAAATTGTTTAGGATTTTAAAACATGTTTTAAAACGCTGCGACAATCGTAGCCGACTCTATTGAACATACGTATTTTGTGACAAATTTCTACTGAGTAGGGGACGAAGGAGAAGTTTTCTTCCGTCAAAATGGTGGACAAAGTTGTTGTTGACTGGTTCACATGAAGTCGTTTCTCAAAGTACGGAACGGATTAAAGCGAAAAACATCCCGTTAGAAAGTTTTTTCAAAGCGCAGGACAGCTAAAATATTTTATTACGTTTGTTAGAACTTTTGCGTATTTAATTTTGTAAGTGAAAATGTCGTACGCGTGTAAATGGTCCCAAGTGATATCGTAGGCCTGTCGTAAGCTTGTCGCATGCGTCAAAGTTGTACCGTGTAAATCGGCCCTAACAGGTCTTTTGTATTTAAAAAAAATGCGTAATTATATGAAATTGTAGATGTGAAGTCATTCGAAACATGAGTAATTTGTACATTCAGAAAAACACGTATGTGGTAGGGAAACTATATTTGAACCACAGACATTAAAAAAAAACTATTAAGAGCTATAAAACTGATTTTTGATCATACGGACTAGGAAAACATTTGGTTACGTTGTAAAGGTGATTTAAAGTTTTTAAAGTGACTGCATTCAGATAAACGCAACATAAGAATTTGGGCTGTGTCTTCAATTTGCATAATATTTTCATTGGCCTGGTGTCAACTTAGAACTGAAAATTAATTCCACGCGTCAGATTTTAGTAGTTCAGACTAAATGCAGCTTCACCATGCTACAGAGACCACTTACCCAGATTTCCATAATATTGTTACTTCATATATTTTTGATGTTGTGTCATACAGATGCCTGCAATTCATGATTTTGGCCTGTTCATGGCGCTGATAGTAGGCAGCTGTTGGTTGACTGTGTTCTGTACCATCCCTCCTGCCCTTAATTTGTGGCATCGTTACATTGAAAAGTGGGAATCACTAATATTTCAGAGTTTATTTGGGTGGATGAGTTGCAATGCTGGTGGAAGTTCTGGTCTGCCTGGTAAGTATGCACTCAGAAAATGCACTTTCAAGTTACCGGATGAAGATTGAATTGCTAAAAAAATTAAACAGGCTCACTAACAACTTCGGGTCACCTTTCTAGACTGTGTGTAATACCTTCTCCTTCAGCTAGTGAAATGCTCTTCTTACAGTTGAGCGGCATCTCTGGATGAATGATTTTTTGTTTAAGGGAAGGCACCTGTGGGTAGTGCTACTGGTCAAGTTATGATGTCATTTTCACCATCATTCCAAAGAAAATGACTGAATGATAAAACTCAGGACTCTTAAAAATGCATTGAGAGTTCCTCCACACTCCTTACTTGACAGTGAGGTCAGGGCATTTCTCTGGAAACACCTGGTTGCTACAGACAAGTTACTAACTTTTGTCGATAGGTGACTGGAAAAGTTTACTCTTTTCCTATAAACTCAAGTACTGGGCTCCCGTGTTTTTGTGGTTAGGAACCTTTGGGCTCTCAGTTGCCGAGTCCTGTCCTCCTTTGGTAGAACATTTTAGGTTCTTTAGCAATCCCACATAAAAGTATTTCTAACATGTAGGAGACTAACAGAGTTTGCACTAGTTTTGATAGTGAAGGGTCCTCAGAGCCTCCAGTTCCAAAGCATAGGGGGTTCTTTTTTGCTTTTCAGTGGTCCTTTGCCTATTAGTAAACTTTTTTCTGTGTGCCAAAGATGGACTCTGCCAAAAAACTGTGCATCCTCCTTTTTTTGGGCATATAAGACAGAGACTGGTTGGTTAATAGGAACTCTAGACTAAGATTTAAAGTGCCTGTAATGTCAACCGTGTTATTTTCCTGTCTGATCCTATATTTCATAGAATGAATATGTGCAAACAAATTTTTTGATATGGATAAAATGCAATTTTTTAATGCATTTTTAAAAACCTGAAAATTCTATTTTCTTGCAATTGATCCGTCCAGCTGATCACAAGATCAACATGCTCAGAGTTGTCACGTAGATTTAGAAATGTGTGACTTCAGGCTTGATCCGCCTTGCTTGTTTTACCTCTGTAAATTTAGCTTTGAAGTCCATACAAAATGCTCCTTTCCAGCATTTTGTATGAACTGCTAAGTTAAATTTACAGAGGTAGTTAAAACAAGTGAGATGAGTCAAACCTGAAGTCATGTTTTCCAAACCAAGGGAAGACTGGTGCAAATGGTAGACCAAAATGGCAGCAAATTTGAACATTTTAAAAAATTATAGAAAAAAATTGTGTTTTATCCAAATCAAAAAATTCTTTCCAGGAGTTCATTGGGTGAAATATAGAATCATATGAGAAAAAATTTTTTTTTACATTATCGGCACTTTAATGGCTAAAGGTTAGCACTCAGGTTTAGAAATAATTGTCTATGAAACTCTGTTTTACAGATGACATTGTCCAGTTTCTATCAGGAAATGACAGGAACCCTGCAGAACAGCATTCATCCACCTCATCCTCTTCAGAAGTGATGGAACTTTCAACAAGAAGAACAATGCAAGATGATGATGACTCAATGCTTGTTCAATTAGACAGAAGTCCTTCTACCTCACAAAACCCATCTCCAAGCTCCAGTGATTCTGACTTGGCTATGTATGATGACCCAAACAACACATTTGATCAACAAGTGCCACTTATGCGTAGTAGAGGGTCACAGTCAAGATCAGCAGTTTCCCAGCAACGCCAGCACAGCAGCTGCCATATCAGATGTGGACTACAGGGCTTTTTGTATCACTGGTTAGCTGTTCCAATACAGAAGTATCGTTTTGTTGTCCTGGGAGTTTTTATCATCATGCTTGGAGCGTCCATAGCCTTGGATGTGCAAATCCAGCCGTCTACTAAACCACCTGCATTCTTCAAAGAAAGCACCAATCTGCAGCAGCTGCTAGATCTCAAGTACAACATGAGCAGTGACTCATTAAACTTGGATAATGTAGCTCCAGAACTGATTGGAAAGAACATTCAGTCAAATTTCGTTGACAATCCTCCAACCACCAAAACCCCCACCACAAAAAAAGCCAAAGAATCCAATGGCCTTAAGACACCAATGTCAACACCTACGCCGTCACCCGCAACTGCAGAACAGTCAGGGTCACGCCAGAAGACGAACATACTGGGGCCAAAAACTTCCAAGGTTACACCTGCTCCGACTAAAAAGACGACTACTCTACAGAGAAGGAAGTCATCTAGCCCAACACGACCTTCAAAAAACACTCATTCTTTAAAGTAAGTCATGTTTTTAGTGGGATTACTGTCTACAGAGACTGCAGGTAACTGGTGGTTACTTTTTCCAGTTAATAGAGAGTTTAAGGAAACCACCATGGCAACATTGCTACACAAAGGTTTTAATGAATAATATGATGGCTGTGCATATGCTTTATTGATGCTTGGTATATTTCTTTGCTGTCTTCTGTAAAACCCACTGCCCATCGTGACAGACATTTTGTTCTGGTTGTGTCCAGAACCATCAAGGTTTTCAGTCATGACATCATTGTCTCTGATAAAGTGCAAAGGATGTCAACATTTTTTGGGTCAATAATTTTGGTTTTTGAGGAATGTGGTATCAGTTTTGCTGTGTAACAGAATGAGGTAACCAGCGAACACTATCAATGGCCATGAATGTAACCACAGCTGTGACTGCATTACTAGATCTGCCATTTTGGTTCTGCCACAAACTCTAAAGATTGCAGGTGCAGCTGTAGAAAAATATCCGAATTCAAGAAAAAGGGCTCCAGATTCAAAGTTCCCACTTTCAATTCTGGATTCAAATTCTCTGGAGACATGACCTAACCAGGGAGTTTTTATTTCGGTTTCGGATTCATCGGCTTGTGCGTAAAAGGCAAAGTCAATCCCAGGGGTCAGTTCTAAAATTTCCCGGCTTCATCACGAATCTGGAACAATTTTCTCTAGTGTAAACCTACTGGTAGTCTTGAGATAGTACTCCATGTTCAATGTTTTCAATAATAATTGTGTTGTTTTATTTGCATGCTATGCAACAAACATTTAATTTTGTTCTTATTTTTTGGTAAATTAATAACCGGTAAGTTTTTAACTCTGTCTTTTTAAATGATTTCAATTGATTTACCTTGTAGACCTCAAGCCAAGAGCACAAAGAAACCAACTGAACCTGTTTCTAAAAAACCAAGTAAGTGTTATATCCTAAGACTGAAGAGTGATCTACAATAATTTTATGCCCTGTGCTCATCTCAAATTTTTATTCACGTGGGTTAGTCTGTTTAGATAAGAAAAGGCTCCCATTGTTCAAGTTCAAGGAAACATTCAACTATCAGTCTAGTGATAAACTATCATTAACTTTATTCAGGAAGCTTTACTCGATTAGTTGTCTAATATTTTAAAAGTGTCTTCTCTGATTAATATGTTTATTTTGTCACAGATCAACCCAAGACCCCAAATGATGTACCTGCAACACAAAAGCCAAAACCAGGTTGGAATAACTGTAATGATACAATCATACTTTCACTTATGCATGCTGCATGGATGCAAATCAGAATGAATGATAAAAGTGAATAGCCTTGTTTGAGTGTCAAAGTAATCCAAACTAAACAGTTGCTCAAGTGCAACTGAATCAGTTAAAACAAGATAACTTTTCGTAGTGCAATGTTCACTATCTTATAGTTCTGGCATTAATTATCAATGACAGTTTTTGGCCTTGGGCACTGTGTTAGTGATCACGAGGTATAACATTTTGTGTGACATCAAAGACGTTTGATTTTCTCTTTTTAGCAAGGCTCATATAATTGCATGAAAATTGGCAGACTTCTACAAAGAATGTTTATCAAAAAAACAGAGTTTTCTTTGCAAACTTGATCATTTTATTTTGGGACAGAATGAAAAAAATAGATTTTTGGTATCATCTGAGTGGGCATTTTGAGGGAGATTGTAAGTTTTTTCTAAACAGTAAATAAGAATCAAAGACAAAGACAACCATAATTGATTGGTAGGCAACACTGTGCACAAGGTCTGTTAGTATAACAGTACTTGGACTTACATATAATTTTTTCATTGTACCAGATGATACTGGAAATGTCGCTGATTCCACAGCTTTGCCAAATGCAACCGTGGCAACCGCTGATCCTTTGTGTCCTGATCCTTGCAATGCGGTTGCAAAACCCATTGTGGACTCATCATCGACTGTCTATGTGATACTTGGTTTAAAGAAGATTGACCGTAGCGGAATAACTAGAGAACATGTCATTGAGAAAAAGGTACTACTAACAATGAAATCTACCAGAAGAGGTGACAGTGCAATGATATATTTTTTAATTTTGCCTGGCTGTCAATCAGAGGTGAGGTAAAATGATAAGTGAGTTTTGCAAGTCACCTATCAACTATCTTTGGCATCATCATTATTTTTTGTCATCCATCATGTAATGAAAAAATGCCTTTAACAAGTTTCCTCAAGAAGTAAAAGTTTGGTTAAATAACTGAAATAAAAATAGATTTAATAAAACTAACCGAACTGTTTTGTGATTTCATGGAAATATTTAAAACCCAAAATTTCTTACCACTGTGGCCAGGGGTGGTTTGCTGTTACTTTCACTGTGCCTTTCTCCATCCTGGAGTACCAGTGGGATCAAATGGTTTGCTTGATATAGAGTCCATATTTTTTTAAAGCCTCTTTTCTTTTCTAGGGTGAAGTTATTCCAGACTATGAATTCACAAATGTGGTGATAAACAACTGGTCAAACTTCATCAAGTATGCTTGTCGACTATGCAAAGTTCTGAGTGACAACAGGGAACTGGTTCAAGAAGGAGGAGCAGATTGCTTCCCTTCGTGGATACTGGATGACATTAAAGTGGGCATACAGCAGACTCCTCATGATCCCTTAATTAAAGACTGTTTAGATATAAAGACACCAACATTCAGTATGTCAAGGAAATCACGTGCTAAGCTGATGAAAATGCCAGCTAAAGACAAGCGTTATGGAAATTATACCTATTGGATGAAGATGGCATTTGAATCAGTAAGTTATACAGATTTAGGAAAATTGTTCCTTAGGTGAATCACTGTATCAAAACAACTTACTGTGATGAGGAAGTATGTATTATTATACACCCTCTTTCTGTTTGGTCACAGACAAGTTTATTTATAAAATCACCCGTCAAGTTGCACTCTTGTAATTGCGCAAATGGACAAGATGGGTTAAAAGATTGCACATAGTTTTCCCCTAGTTTGACCTGTCCTCGAACTGTAAGAACTGGAAACAAGCCAGAAGCATAACTGGAGGCCTGGCTACTTAGTGATTTTGGACTGAAAAGGCCTTTTTTGGGAACAATTGACATTGAATATGGGACAATTTCCTTTAACTTTTCAAAGTGGAAGTGTAAATTCAAGGTTTAAACTTTGACCGCGTCCTTCGCACGAAAACAAAAAGGTGAACTTAATAGTTGAACGAGACCTGCTCTCTCAATTGAAAATGAATTTTACATGTAGTTTTTTAAACTTTTTATTTGGGTGTAGTCAGAATTCAAGCAATTCAAGAAGATGGCTTAAACTTGGCGTAAATGAAATCACTTGAATTAATGATTGTTCTGGACCTTCTTGCAGACTGTTTTCATGGGCAAGTCTTCCAAGGATAAAGTGAAGGATTTTGATAAATGGAACAACTTTTTGAAGGAGGAACTCAGCTCTGGCTCTTTTCCTAAGGGTTTTCAGTCAGCTTTCCAATCCAGTTCAGAATGGGTTGTTACATTTATTGAAGTCATTGCTGTCAACAGTGCCATCTATGGCATTGTATTCTCACTTGTGTTGTGTCTGGGCTCTGTCGCTGTCTTCACAGCCAACTTCTTCCTTACATTGATTGTAATGATTACTATATTAGGTATGTTACAAGTCCATCACCATGTTGATCTATCATTCTGTCAATTAAGTGTTATATTAGTAAGCATAACTCTAGTTTCCTCTGGTCCACAGTGTCCCTTTTTTACTGACTTTGACAGATAACTTGTGGCCCCAGGGCTTGAAGTTAAAAAATCCTTAAGTCACCATTTGTTGACTAAGTGGTAAAAAACAGTTGCCAAATAATGCAAATTTGTAGTCACCAGATTGTAAAATTAAATTATAGACAAGACACAATCCTTAGGCTTGCATGGCATGCTCATTGCTCAAGGGTTTGTAATGCATAATAGGGAAATTTCGAACAGGGGAAGCGATTTTAAAGTTTTCCAATGTGAGATAATTGTTTACTTTAGTGCGTGTTAAAATAATAAAACATGGCAATCAACTTGGTGATCAAAGAACTGTGGGTTACTTAAAGGTTAATGCACTCGGCGATTCAATTATTAGGATTTACCTGCCCAAATTCACTAACAATGAACAAGAAATTTCAATACTGCACAAGGCTGCGGAGTTAAATTATTACACAAACTTAATTCCTTGAAATTCTTCTCACTAATTTGAATTTCCTCAAAAATGTTCCCGAAAAAACTACACTTGACTGGGGATAAAATGCTAATAAAATCTACCAGTCCCATAATATTAGACATGACTCTGCTTGTTGTCAATAGAGTTGTCTGCATTTGGGCCTAGACAAGATTAGAACACTAGCAGTAATTTCTTTCACTTTTCTTGAAGGTGTTTTAACATCAGTGGTAGCAATATTTTACCTGGCATCTTGGCAGCTTGGAGCAGTGGAAGCCATTTCACTGTCCATTTTGGTCGGTACGTCAGTGGATTACTGTGTCCACTTGGTAGAAGGCTACATTATGGCCGGAAATTCCATACCAAATCTGAACTCTTCTAAGGTTTGTTTGACATTTGATAAAAATACACAGTTCTTTAGTAAACAGGCTTCCAGTGCATTGCTTCTCTCTTAATGGTGCCTGAGATAAAAAATATTAATGAATGCAGTCTTTGAGTGGGAGAGAGTTTTGTCATGTGGTTAGGGTTAGAGAGCACAGTTTTGAACATGGACAATTGTTCATTGTACATTATCCATTTATCAATAGTTAATATTTGTGTCGTAGCTTGATTTGTAATCCAATGTACTGACTGTCTTATCGCAAGTCTAGAATCAGGGTCTACCCAGCAAAGTGCTGTATGGTAGGCCTTTTATAAACCTTCCATAGAAAATGATCCACTATCTTATTGCATCCCTTTTCAATACACCTGGATTAATTGGATAACCCTTCAAAATACTTGGTTGGATTTGCTATTTGGTACAATTAATTTTGTATTTAATAACTTAGAAACAGCATTTACCCCCCCCCCCCCCCTTCCCCTTTCCTATAATTCAAGGCATGGAATCCCCAGCCTGTTTTATAGCTTCAGCCTGTAAAATGTATCCCTTTTGGGCAGCTTCCCCCTAATTCCCTGTAGAGTCATACAATCATGAAGCTATCAAAGTGATTCTGACCACAGTGTAGACAATCAAGATTCCAGATAGCTAAATGTATATCAGATATTTATGAGGGTATTATAGGAAACAGAACAAACAGTCAAGATTAAAAGAAAAAGATTGAACTCGGTTACTTTAGATTTTCATTCATGCCATTCTCTTCTGTGAGGAGTGTTCCTAAAGCAATATAAACCAATTATACAGAAACCTTGGCAAGATTTATAGTACTTTTGACTGTATTGTGTATTCAGAACCTACAAAACTTACAAACACCTTTGTTCAGTCAATTTACTATTTATTAATCACTTACAACAATTTTATTTTATGTTTTAACTTGACAGGAAATTCGTGGCTGGAGGACATTGGCCGCTGTGTCCCACATTGGCACTGCCATTCTTAGCTCAGCCATTACTACAATAGTTGCATCAATACCTTTATGTCTGACAGTAATTCAGCTGTTTGCAAAGTTTGGTCAGATCCTGGCCATTAACACTGCAGTGTCCATTTTCTTCACCCTGACGATATGCGTAGCTTTACTGTGTATCATTGCTCCAGTTAGATTCCGTGCTTCTTGGAGATCATCGGGAATAGCCCTTGCAATTGTGGTAGTAGTGTATGGATTAGGAGCAATGATTCTGTACTTTATAAGTACAAAGTTAGTTTCCATCCCAGGTCCTGCAGGGCAGCCCTTGTTTTCTTAACTGCATGCAACTCTTCCAAGATTTTGAGAGCGTCTGCTCAATAGTAGCTTCTTGATAGCAGTGCGAGACAATAATCCTGTAAATAGCAACTCTTTTAATGTCTATAGGTTACAGTACGGTATTAATAGTTCTGAAAGTTATTATCCCTGTTACGTTTCTTACTTGCCACCTTAGAGATGAGAAGAAATCTTGCAATGGATGAATCTAATCTTGCAATCACTTGTTAGGGGTTTCAGTATAATTGTTACAGGTGGGAATTAGGATATGACATCCCTGCAGAAATTCCACAAGGACCATAATTTTGACACATTTAGAGTGGGTGCTCATGCACAACGTATGGTTTTGCAGTGCATCGACGAGCAGCAAATTCGCTCCTCAATTTGAAGGTACCAGGGAAACAACCCACACTTTTACTAGCAAAATTGCAGTTTCTTTGACTTAAACTAAGCTCGATTTTTTAGAAGACTTGAAATACAGACGACAAACTTCTGTTCACAGCCATTCGATATACATGTACCTAGTGTCTGGTCCTTAAAAAGCCCTAACTTAGTCTTGTGAGATCTTTGCCCCAGTTTTCTTCTTGTTCCTGAAGTGCGATTGAATTATTGAATTGGTATTTTGCAAGATCATCTGCTGTTGGCGTTGACTAAAATGTGTACCATATGTGGACCAATCACACTTCTTCAGTAAAATCTGTATGAACGTGTCTTAGTGTCCACTAATAGAGTTGTCTGCTCAATCTTGGCTCATGTTATGGAAAATATGACACTTAGGACTTACTGAGGTTGATAGCTTGCCTTACTCAGGTTGCCCGCTTATGAGGTGATGGGTCTGCTCAATGCAGTTCATATTTCAGGGCGATGTTACTTTCAGAAATGTACAGTATATTGTAGCTGTTTTAAATTACAGCATGCATCACAAGAGTACCATTCTATTAATACCTCTTTCAGTTATGCCTAAGGCCATTTACATGGTCAAAGAATCTATTCTTTGCTGCAAGATTCAGTATAGTGGCAAAATTATCTCTGGCATTTTGCAGTGGAAATAGTGTGATGCACGTTGCATTTATTGGTTCACATCCATGTTGCTGAATTAATGATGGTACATAATTTTTTAACTTGTGTTGGGTAAAATATTTGTTTTTTAGGATAGTCGTTGATAAAAATTAATAGCCACTTAATATGAGTTAAATAATGTAGAATAGATAATCAGAGATGATATTTTTGTAATTTGTTAAGTAGCTTGGTCTTGTTGTTCTCTCTACTCTTCATATCAAGTTAATTGCTATAGTCGTGGTATTCACTGATGAGTCATGCAAATGAGTTAAGGGGTAACTCAGATGTAGGGAACTTGCATTGTTTTTGTCCCCAATATGCCATTTTACGGTTGAATATTCAGTGACCTGACCTATAAATGCAAGTAAGGCACTGAAGGTGACCTTGCTGTGAGACAAGTCTCTGCTTTTCTCATTTAAATGCCAACTAGTAGCAACTTGTTTTACCCACCAAAAGCAGTGAGGTCTGTATCGAGACAAGGCCACTTCCAACCTTGCTGCTATTCATAGGCTAAGTCACTGACTGATACAACTGTAACACAACCGTGAAATGGGGCTGGTGCACGATATACCAAGTGAATAGTCGAGAAGTCTCGAGTTACATCACAAAGAACACAACAATGACTCCTATCCCTTACACAATAACACAATAGACTTCACACAAAAGAACGAGACAATAGTGCATATATTGACTTGGTATATCGAGCATCACCCTGAAGTGATCTATGGGATCTTTGAGAGTTGCCTCAAAGTCCGAGGGATTACTGGCAGCCTTGTTGCCTGCCATGCATTGTGACATTGTCATGGTGACAAGGTGACTTACCTCACCAGTTGCGTTTACTGCATGTATAGACAATGTGAAGATTGGAAATTTGTTCTTTTGGTAACTTACATACGGGAGCAACTTTAAAACGCCGCAACCATGAGCAGATATGATTTGTAGATTTTAGCTGAAATGCTAGATACGTATCAACCAACAAAACCAAGGTTGTTGTAAATATTTAAGTTATGAGCATTCTTTTGTCAGTCGAGAGAATTTACTATTGGCTCTCGTTTGCAATCATAGTCAATAAATTTGTAAATGGTCGCTAGTCATTTATGTACAATTTTTATCCCTTAGTGTTTAAAAATTAAATTTAACAGCTTTAAAATTGCTTATGCTTGTTTAACTTGAATTTCAGCCGCCTCCTCTCGCCAAGTCTTAGCGATAGGAGGAGGCAGTAGAAATTCAGTCTAGTGCTTGTTAGGTATAATTATATACTTTTCTTTTTTTTCACTTGTCCCTGAGGAACTTACTTTAAATTCCTTGAATTGGCTATGGGTCAATTCATGTTACCTTATTTAAAGTGCACTCTTATCAAACTAACACGTAAAAGCGAATTGAATTTCAGGGCTTCTGATTGGTCGTGTTTTGAGTTGTTATTAAAAAGATTAAACGTTTGCTCCTGGGTGCTGTAGATGTTAATTAACATAACTATAAAGGTGCATTCAGGTGAATTTAGGCTTAATTTCTGCCATGCTCTTGGGTCCACTAGTAATCAAGCCTATATGGAGTACTGGTTATTTTAATGCTTTCTATTGTTAAATTATCAGACCGGTTGTTGTTGTTTTTTGCTGTACTTGGGAATTATTGTGTTTAATAATTTTCGTTTCTCAATAACATTGTGTTTATAAAACACAGAACACCCAATGTGTAATCTTATGTGTACTGAAGTCTGCAAATTGGAACTTAAGAATACAGTGTAACTGATCCTGGACACTACCCCATATTATGCATTTTGGATGGAGAAAACCTTTAAGGTAATTCCCTTGAAATTGTTCTACTATCAAACTTTTTTTGAAACTTGGCGTAATGAACATTCATGATATGAACATTATAAAAATGCAATAAAAGAATGGGGTCACCGTGCTTGTTTACGCGTAAGCAGGCTCTTAAAATGGGGTATTTTTACTGGTTGCCCGTTAAAAGTTCGAATCACCTTCATACAGAATTAAATCTTGGTTACTTGAAAGGCACAAAATTTTGTCGTGAAAGTAAAGCCTCATTTATTGACATAAGCAGTATTGCTTCATTTAAGCCGTTTTTGATTGCCTGGTTGCGAGGATATTGCACTTTTTCGGACAGTTCCGTGGTTAACTTGAAGTCGTCGCCTTGGCCAAAATACACCCAGTTAGGAATTATTTTCCAAAAAAAATCATGTTCTACTATCAAACTTTTTTTCCTCTTCAAATATGTTCTTCATTAGACTATTCTTAGCAAATATCTGAAATAAAAATCGGGGGTCACCGTGCTAGTTTAAGGGAAAAGGAGAGTTTATCCCTTATCGAGCTTAGTTTGAGGGAAATC
>JAHPZR010002695.1:35000-40000 GCA_019787425.1 Platygyra sinensis
TGCTTTCTCCGTGACAAGAAGTGAATTGTAATCGTTCGATTTCTTTTTCTTCACGGCATTAAACATGTCAATCAAAAATGAACTGGAGAGGTAATGGCTGGATGTAGAACCGCCTTTGAAAAAGTCAAGTATAGTGTGGAAGGCCTGCCCATCGCATTTTTATCTATTCGTATTTCTTTATTTTTTCAAAGGATTCTTTGCCAATTGCTTTCTGAAGCAAACGTTCCACGGAACTGTGACCACCACAACAAAAGTTCGTGATAAAGTTGCGAAGAAATTGTGTGGTCATAAACATCATATTAACAATTAATGAATTAAAGACCTCCTAAGGGTTTTAACTGGTGTTTTTAATACCTCTTCCATGTCTCATCATATTTTCTTGTAAATATTCGTTTCAGCTATTTAGAATGGAAATTTGAATTAAACAGTGTAATAGAGAATAAAGTTATTGTCTCTATTTTCCGGCATAGTTAAAAGAAAACCAAATTGTTGGAATATTTGAATGGCGTTGTTGGAGAAGCCTCAAGGTTTTGAGACACTGGGAGATTAAATGAAATGATCAACTAGATTTCCCATGTCTGTTTCAGTCACTGGCAAATTGGAAATAACATCATTCTGCTCGAATTCTGCTCTTAAAACGGTATCGTTTGTTCGAAACGAGTACACCTGAGGCCTCTTTATACGAACCCGGTAACCGGGCTGGCTCGGTTACCGGGGCGAATTCTGTGGTGTGTTCATATGTGGAAATTTCGGCCCGGTCGACCGGGATGAATTCAAGAAACACAACCAAAATGGTGGAACATAAACTTGTATTGTGGACTCTTGTCACATTACGGAAAAAGCTAAATTCGCATACTCCTAAAATGGAGATACATACAAGACCAAATTGATCTGTCATTTTTAAAATTTTGGTCGCTATGATGTGAGAGCGAACCTATTTTGTTTCATCTAGGTCATCGGGCAGGAGTTTTATGTGGGAAAATTTTCTTCCCGGTTACCGAGATCTCGGTAGCAAAAAAAAACGAAATTTCGGTAGCAAAAACCAAGATCTCGCCGGTAGCCGGACCAGCCCGGCTTCTCATATGAACATCAAATTTACAAAGAAAAGAGTGGTGAGGCAAGATCTCGAAAACCGAGCCAGCCCGGTTGACCGGGCTCATATGAAGAGGCCCTTAGTGTCCACCTTCAGAGTCTTCAGAGGTTGGAAGTTTGCTTAAAATAGTTTACACCGTCTGGCTTTAAAAAAATGTTCACCTTAAAGTTGAGTTGCAAACACGCAAATTTAGATGATGTCTGCCATGCTACCTGTTTTGGAGTAGGGTTAAACGATTTAAAGCATACGAGATAATGAAGGTTCATTCTGTTTAATATACCCCCTTCCAAAACCGTGCAGATTTTTAAAGCATGCTCACATATGCTCATAAGGTATGTACACACATTAAGTTTGTGCGCATACTTTGCAAGTTAGAAAACAGTGATTGCTATACATGTTTTAAAGCTTGGGACAAACAGAGCCCATATTTATTTCCTAGACACAGCTAAAACTCTTCCAATGTTTGCACAGCTTTACAACAAGTACAACAACTTCAAGTATTTTCCTATGAAAAATAAGAGTACATTTCTTGTCAAAATTATATGTAACCACAACTCGATAAATATTAGTAAAACAACACTAAGACCTAGGGATTTTTCATTTTTCATTCAGCAACCCATAAAATCACGACTATAATGGTCTTCTTCTAATGTCGTCATCTTTTCGCCGATGATGGCAATTTAAGTGACCTGGCTATCAGAGCAGCAGCAGCAACATCAACATCGCCATTTTTCCTCTGTAATTCTAAAATAGCCTCCTCCCTCGTGAATCCCATTTCAACTATCCTCTGGATGCTAGCTTCTGGAAAACTGGCCACACCTGCCCCAGATGAGGAACTGGAAACACCTGATGCTGATGAAGACTGAGATGGAAGTGACTGAGAAGATGATGCAGAGGAAGGCGTAACTTGAGCAGCCTCCCTTGCTGATCTGTCCATTGCCTCTGCAAGCTCCTTGTCTTCCATTTCAGCTAGCTGTTTGTCCTCAACCTCCATATGTCCCCCTTCTTCACCAAATGCCAGACGATCAGTCACTGGCAGTTCAGACTCAGCTAGAAAGGATGTTTCTGTTCCAGTGGTTCCAATTCTCAGTACATTGTTTTTGAGGTCGATACAGCACTGATGAGTGAAACACAACAAACATAAAAATGTTAAACTTAGTTTACTCAGTGCATTTAGTTGCTCAGTTGCTGTTACTTCTGGCTGTATTGGTTAACTTACATACATCAGTTCAACTTTCCCTGACCTGCATAAAAACTTATCATTAAATCAGGGCGTATGTTAGTTATCATCATGTAAAATAGTAACAGCTTGTCTTTAGTGTCCTTTTGTGCATTTTCTTATTACAAGTTCTGTAAAACAAAGAACATCTCACCTGGTGCCTTTTAAGCATATCTAACCCCAAAACAAGATCCATTGGTTGGTCCTCCATAACAGAAAAGGAAGATGGCAAAAAGTCATTCTCTATCTGGATCTGAGCTACATGAACACGTCCAACAATTTTCTGCGTCCCCACGCCCTTTGCAATCCCTGCCCACCGCTGATCCAGCAGCCGCATAATGTGACACCTCTCGGCACATGCTACACTCATGAATGTCATCTGGGCTCCTGAATCTACAAATGCTTTGACAGGGTGTCCATCAAGTTTACAGTTAATATATAGCATGACCACCTTTCCAAAGGATTCAGGAGAGTACTCCATGGCTATTTCCATGTTCTGATTGACATTTGACATACGAATCTCCTCTGCAATTTGTTTTTGAGCCTCTAGGTCAAAGGGATCAGCGTTCATGGTGCGAATCCTCTGCATATCTCTGTCAGCCCGCTCTTGTCGTTGCCTTTGAAGCATTGATGCAAACTCTTGTAAATTTCCACTCAAAAGTGCACCAGCAAGCTCTGGATTTCTTTCTTTGAGGAGAGAAAGTTGGTGGGGATCAGCTAGAAACATGTCTCTGATGTACTCAGGACTGTCTCGGTCCACAGGTGTCTGTCTTGACTGTCCTGAGCCTGCTTGATTACGGGCTGATTGTGGACGTGATGGGCTGTTGGGTATTTGCACATTACCCCAGTTTAAACTGCCAGTTGGGGCTTCTGCAATTCCTAAAAAATCAAAATACAAAGGAATTTTGAAAAAAACATTATGAAAACATACCTTATTAAAGCGATGGTTTCACAGCTTGGCACATGTGCAAGATTAATAGACCCATTGATTCCATTGTTTATGAAATACATAATCAAAAGCAAGCTGATGAATTTGGTAAAAAATTTCTCTTTGAAAGTTTTGAGATCAGTTGTGTAAACATTGCAATAGAGCTGGTATATCTAAGCGGAATTCCTTTTATATGTTCTGTCTGCCATGTAAACTGCTTTGTTTATGAACGAATGTAAAGGTAGTATATGTAACTCTGTTTCCAGAGAGTTTTGAACGTTTTACACTGAATTTAGAGAAGATGGCCCAAGAATCAGGCCAAACGAGACGTGTTGGGGAATTTTCATTTTTTGCTTCTTTCAAAAGTTATGACTATTTTAGTGAAGGGAGGGCATGTTTTATCAACTCTCAAAGTTTAACTGTGTCAAAAATAAACAAGATATCAAGCAATCAAATTTCTTAACACCCTTTTCTAGAGAAAGGCGCCAAGAAGACATACTGTAGCAATGTTGATCGCATCCTCCCACTCAAATCTGACCAGAAATGAACTTAATTAGTGCATCCTCAGTACTTTGGGAAATAGGGCACCATATTCAGAAAACCTTAATTTTTTTTACTGAATATACCTTATTGTAAACTGCAATTCTTAAGCTTTTAGAAAATATATACTTTACTGGAGTTTGTGTCAAAGTGTCTGACGATAAAGTGGTCGCCAACGAATGGTGGTCATTTGGGGTATACTGATACCTTAATGTATTTGACATCACAACTGTATCTATGAGTTTGTTTAGGTACAGCTACTTGGGAAGCCAGTCTTAGCAGAGGTGTACTAGCTACAGTGTTTTAAAGAAAGATCACTCACTCACAACTTTAATGGTTGCTTAGCAACCCATCTAGAAATGCTATCCCTAGAAATCTTGTCCAAAGTTATAAGTTTTAAAACAAACAATACACATGCCAATGTTGACTTGTAGAAGTTTATCAGTGTATCTCTGAACACTATAAAAAATACACTTACACGGAACTGATTGAATTGATGATGTCAGCGTTTCTATGCCACACGTGTTCTATGGAAGGTTTTCTTGCACGACATACCTTTTATATTGCAAAAGCAAGTTGTTTGATTAACCTTGCCATGAAAAGCACACAATTTTAAGATCAAAATCTTATGTTTCATTCATGCAAGACTTAAGCTTAACTAATTGGTTTCTAACAGGATCGATCAAATTTAAATTTTGGATGTTTTTCAAGCGCAAAAAACCTTAGTACAAAATATACTTAGCTTACTTATCAAGTTTGCTTACCTATTATGGCTTAGGATAAAACTTACCTCGTAACTGAGCAGGAGGTTGTGTTGGACCGTAAGCAACGCTGTAACAGGAGGACATCGCCCATCTTTAATCCCATAATCTTTCAACGTCTGTCTTGTCATCGCCTAAGTGGAACGCCGTCGTGAAAAATCACTATTTGGGACGACTGAACTCCGCTCTCAAATTCCAGCAGAGCTTTAAGGTTTGCGAGTTCTAAATCCGCACTGACGTCGAGAGCGAATATCTGATCGCCATCTAGAGTAGCTGTGACCTTCATCTTCCCACTGTAGAATCGAACAAGTGCTATAAAAGAACAGCTATTACCACAATTAAACAGTAAATGCTTTGTAACTCTGACAAAGCTTAGCGGAAATGAAAACTAGTTCCAGGCTTCCTCCTGCAACGTAGTTTGTATCGCAAGGTGTTGTGGGATTGATGTATTTTTGCTTT
>JAHPZR010002695.1:45000-115966 GCA_019787425.1 Platygyra sinensis
TAGTGGGGTGTATGGATAACACGTTAGTTTGTTATTCCACTAAGGGTAAGAAGCTGTGGACAGTTTATCTTCCCACCAACATCACCACAATGAGCCTAATGGATCACAAAGCAAGAGGCTTCAAGGCTGTCATGGTGGCACTGAGCAATGGTGAAGTCAGGATCTACAAAGAGAAGTATCTCGTCAACACAATCAAAATGCCAGATGCAGTCACAGCTATGAAGTTTGGTCGCTTTGGTCGGGAGGACAGTGCCTTGATTTTAATCACAAAAGGTGGAGGTCTGTATGTGAAAATCTTAAAGAGGACTGCAACCTTTGAAGGGAAGGATTTGACTCCTGGTCCACCTCCTGCCCAATCCATCAAGCTCAACGTTCCTAAAAGACAAAGCTGTTTGTCGATCAGACACTGCGTGAGCGAGACAGTGCTGGAAGCATGCACAGGATGTTCCAGCATGATCTGTATCTTCTGCGCCTGATGGCTGCAAGAGCATATGTCAGTTCACTGCAAAAAAGCTTAAACCCCATTTCTTCCTCGACCACAGAACCTCTGAAGCTGTCAGCACATGTTCATGGTATCGGGCCAGCCTTCAAGTTGACAGTGAACTTGCAGAACATTTCATCCAGCGTGCCATCAACAAATTTGCTCATTACCTTCCAGTTTGATGACTCGCTGTATGCACTGTCCAAGCCTTGTATTACAGTTCCACTGCTAGTACCTGGGCTGATGTACACCTATGAAACACTGGTGGAATGTATCAGTGATAAAGGGATTTCAGATTCCATCAAAGTATTTGTCTTGCACCAGGGTAATAGCGTTCCCGTTATCACTGCTGTCATCAATATGCCAGTTAGTGAGGCTTTAGTAATTGTGTAGCAAAACCTGAATTTGTTTGTAAAACTGAGTTTCCATGGTCTATAAGTAGTTTCTTGTTTCTGCTGGGGTCTAGACTGGTATGCTGTAGGAGCTCACAAGCCACCAAGCAGCTGGATGCAGAGCCAGGAAAAATCCCTTTCTCGTGATCCATGTTTTCCAGCTAATAATTGTGCCAGGATCATCTCATGAGAAATGTATGCAACAAAACTACTCATGTATTTCAGTGTACTGTCATTTGTTTATCATTCTGTAGCTACAGTGTACATGTATTTAACTTGGACCCATTGGCTCATTTCTAAGATTATTTTTCAAGTCTTGTTAGCTCAGATCTGGCTTCTTAATACCATTGGTGTTAATCTGTTGTCAAAAAAGAATGATGACTGTGTAATAGTAGGTTGCCGTAAAAAAAGGTATTACCGTGATGTAAATAGATATGTACAGTATAATAACAAGTAAAACAAGATGAAGATTCCTTGTGAAATGTTTGAGAGGTTCTCTGTCAGGACTCTTTTCCATGGTAGAGAAAAAAATTTGTCATAATTTATCTTGGTTTAATTTATTGTTGGACTGTCCTCAACCACTACATGTGCAGTGTATAGATTTGATATTTCTTGATTATATAGTAATAACTAAGCAGTAAAGAGCTTAGTTTACCTTAGCATTGTCTGCATGTTATGTAATAATAAACAATAAGTAATTAAGACTAGAAACTAAATATAATTTATACTGTACATGCATTTTGGACAGCACATATCAACTTGGGGTTAGTCTGTTACAGACAGTAAATGTCCAGGTAGTAGGCCTGTCCCGATTGCGCTGGGTGCTTTTTGGCACTGTTATGAATATGGAGCACTATTTTACATTTCCAGCAGTCTTACAGCGGTTATCAGTCACACGCGCCCTTCAACGATTTTTTGCCATTTCAAAAGCTAAGTTTGGTGGACGTCAATCAAATGTATCCATGACAATATTCGTGTTCATTTCGTCGTGTCAGTTTCACGGCCATGTTCGATCGTCGTTGGATCAGGAATAATCGCTCAGTTATTCTGACAAAGTAATTTGCAATTTCGCTGAGATGGAGGGCTCTTATGTAGAGGAAACATGGTTTGTCTTTGAATTGCATAGCATAAACACTTTTTGCGAGCGAAACGTTTGTGAAGAAGGCGGCGTACGAAACAAAATTAGAGCCGTGAGCGATCCGCCAAAGAGAAAGTCGAAGAAAGGAAAGATACAAGGTAGCTGAAAAAGTTGGCCTCTGAAATGAGTCGCTTTATGTGGAGATTGACTATTTATCAGCTTGTTATGGATGCAGATTATTTTCACCGCAGAAATTTTTGTCATTCGCCTTGCTAAAATACTCAGTGATAATCCCGGCATGCAGAGATCAATCTTGACGAGTTTGAAGCGTGGTTGGAATACTAGTACCAGACAGGCAAATTATATGCAAAGCAAACCGTCAAGAGAACCACACGGCACGTGGGAATGTCAGAAATAAAAAGGCAACGAAAGCCGCAAGAGATTAGCAGTTAGACTTTTGTAGTTCATTCTGTAATAAAATTTATATTTAGTTCATTCTCATGTTGTTGTGGTTGTACAATGTTTGTAAATTTGTAGCTTCAAAGCATTGCCGTGAGCGAGACGAACGAAAAGGCGCTTCAAACGATTTTATAAGTCTTACTTCTCAGTTTCTGTTTATCGACGAGTCAAGTAAAGATGATATGAAAGAGCAACTCGGATACTCTGAGAATTTGACGCCGTTATTGTCATGGAGACATTTGATTGACGTCCACCAAAACGTAGTTTTCGAAATGGAAAAAAATCGTTGGAGGGCGCGTGTGACTGATAACCGCTGTAAGCACTTAATTGACTTTTGAGCAGAATTTGAGCATTTATTCACTTTTTGAGAAACATTTCAGCACATTTTCTACAATTTTCCGTGTGTTAAATGCAATATTCTGTCTTTGAAACGTTTTTAGTAAAGCGGAGTAATTCTACATGTATTATCATGAATTATGAATAATTCTACCTTGTCGCCTGACTGGCTGACTGTTGGCATCGAAATGCATGAACTGTGGTTCTTTTAACTGTCAGAACTGTGGGAACAGTCAATTTTGATTGTTTTTGAATTTAAAGTTTAATAAAACCAGGAATATGCATAAACATCCGTTAGGAAACAATAAAAAAAAAACATAACTGTGAGCAACTTTCGTGCACCATTTCTAAATTTGAAGCACTTTTGTAGAAATAGAGCACTATTTGAGCACTTTGTGCCATGTTTTGAACACTTCTTGGTAATTTTTTTAGCGCAATCGGGACAGGCCTACTAGGTAGAAGATAATAAGAAAGGGAAATAAACATCAACAGGGAGTTTGGTTGGAAAGACCTTGTGGAGAGGGGGGATACTCCTTGTAATGGCCTATAAGGGACATAAGGGAAGGCTCTGTCCCAAAGGGGTATCTTTTTCAAGCTTCAGGTATCTGAAAGGGCAGGGATTTCTGGGCCAGGGGAATGCAGCACGCCTTTTTTACTTCCACTTACACAAGAAGGTCACAGCCCATATTACCAGACCTGCCAACTCTCACGGTTCTGCCGTGAGTCTCACGATTTTTTGTCATCTCTTACGGTCTCACGACAAGGCTCCCAATTTCACGGTTTTTTGGGAAAAATCCTTCTGAAATAAAGTAAATTAAGTTGAATAAAATGGAATATTTACGAGGAATCTTAGTGCCAAGTGATAACCTATTACTAATATAGAAGAACACTGTACTTACTACCTTTTTTGTACCGAGCTGTGATTTTTGCTCGTGTTCAATAACTTATCATTTTTCACAGCGTCTGTCCGCCATTTTGAAGGGGGAGTAGGCCTTGTTAATGAGGTTGGTGTTCCCTCGATGAAAAAGGGGTTTGATCGGGGAAAAAACAGAATCTCACAATTTTTTGTAGAATCTCCAGATTGTTTTTCATGGGTCTCCAGATTTTCCTTTACCAGGGGTTGGCAGGTCCGTATTACAGTAAGTTGGCAAAGGCAGAACAGCTGGGATTTGAGCAGACCATTATCCGCTAGAATTCCAAAGCATCGCTGGCCTGAAAGTAAATTTCCTTCACTTTTGGTTCGTGTTCCCATATTTGCTTTTGTGTCCCCTCTCCACTCTACGACCTAGCCTGCGTGGCAGGCAGTAGAAAGGGAGGGAGAAAGCCAAAATGAGGGCCGGAGGGAGAAGATGCGTCCCCTACCGCGCGCGCGATCCTCCCGCGTCCGATCTTCTCGCGCTTCACTGGCTCGTCTTTCCCCTTTCCCTCCCCTTCAGACGCCTGCCACGCAGTCTACGGCCTCCTTGAGTTGCTTTGTGTGCCAGGGCCTGGAAACCAGAAGCTATCGTTTTGAGTGGCTACTAAGTTTTCCAACATGGCGACCGGAGGAGCATCTACTCAATCATCAGCGACAGAAGAAGACGCGACTGAACTACAGTTTCCGAAAGGTTTGGAATAATCTGCGACGCTTTTGCATAACGAAAGAAAGGGTGCGAATGTCGAAAGAAATGAAGTGTCGAATACTTTTTATGTCGACACAAAATGGGACCAACTACTCCCTTAAGCTTTAGTTAAGAAGTCAAAATTATTGAGGACAAAAAAGGAGATGATTGTTTTGAAACCTTTCAACGATTTCGAAAATACGCTATTGTAACTGCACAGAGCTTAGATTTGAATGAAGGGTGCAACAGATCATCAAAAGTTTCAGCTGGTGTCAATGTTTGTCATAAAGGCAGCCGTACTGCGCTGAGAATTTCAAATGCTATTCAGTTTTCTGTGACCTTTCCATGCACTCAGTTTCTTTTTTAGCGTGATCGCAGTCACGCTCTAACAGTCATTTGGAATTACATTTTGTACACGAAGAGTAGTAAATGAACGTGGTACGTGTGACATTTCAAATTTAATTTATATTTAATTAATTCATTACAATCAATGGTTAAAAACCAAAGGATGAAACAGATCACCTAAAAATATAGAAAAGTACAGGATAAAGTAATAGTTTCAGAAAATGCGTTAAAATATATTATTATATGGCTAGTGTTTGTAGCCAATATAATGCGCGCTCTGATTGGCTGAGTGCAGCTTAGCGCCAGGGCATTATTCTCCCGTAATGCCCACGGGCCGATTACGGATTATGCAAATTAGGAAAGGAAAAACACACGAAAGGTTATCCAAAGCTAGACTGTATTTGCTTTATTTACATTGAAAATCGTTGTGATAAAAGACGATGAGTGACGCTTAAGGTGGCTGAACACAGTTTTTGATACCTCTGTTTCATTTACATTTTTCTCTAAAACCCTTGATCCTTTGGTCACCAAAAATGGCAGCAAGCAAGTTAACAACACAAACTTCAACTTTTTGATAATTAAGCTGACGTATGTACCGTTGCCATGGCAACATGATCAAATATAAAGAGGTGTTTAAAATCGGTTTTGTCTTTTTGCAGAAAATCTAGTCATTAGATTTTCTTTATAATTTGCATGCAACAAGCTTGTAACGATACTCGCAAGTTAGCGCTATTTTAATAATAATTTAACAAACAGATCTTTAATTATCCCTCTTTGAAGGTTCACTGGCATATCTTGAATTTCCTTTGTTAAAGTTCAATTTTTTTTCAATCCTCCAGTTACTTATTTCCTAAAGTATTTTCGTGCCAAATTTCGTGAAATTCTAATGAGTGGTTCTCGAGAAATAAGCGCCTCCGAGAAGTCAATTTTTCACTCAATCGCACTTTTTTCGACTTACTACGCATGCGCTGCATTTAACTGGGTTCTTTTAGCAACAAAGAAATAGCAGAGCTGAGTTCTTTGCATCGTTACCTTTCTAACATACCTTTGTAATAAAAGAGTAAAACCATCAATTCAATACATTGTGTTCATTTGTGAAGAAAAAATAGTACAGATAGCGCAGACATTGAGCAAATAAAATGATCGCTCTATTTATGCCATGTTTGTTTTTATGCAATACTTGTGCGCGCGCTGAATCGCGTTAGCAAGAGCGCGCGCCAAAACTGTGTTCGGCCACCTTAACATTCAGAGAGTTAATTATATTACTATTTTAAGGAAAAAATGAAGTTACATCGGCAAATTGCGAACTAGTTCATTGGTTAGGAAGAAATTGAAATTTTCATACATTAAGGAGCAAAACCACGAAAGGAAAGGAAAACTGCCAGTGAAATGAAAAAATGTCAGCGATACTTGTCGTCAATAAACAAAGGAAGCATAGTAGAAGTTTTAGACTTACCGGCTGCTGTCCTTGAGCACTTATTGGCAAAGTTTTTTAAGATATCGGAAAACGAATGGCGGCGATTATGAACCTGACACCCTGTCGGGTTTGCAGCGAAGTATACTGAGGTTTCCCTTCCGAAGGCAGGTCTCCTTCCACTGTCATTTCACCATTCAAAAGGTAATTGGTGACACCAGAGCAGTACAGCAGTCAACATCAACAAATTCTCTTGCTGTCAGACTGTCACACAAGCCAGTTTAAACATCTTCAAGGACCATCAGATTTAAACAGCTGAGTGTTTTTTTCCAGTGTGGACATTCACAGCATCTCGGAGCGCCAGTTCAAGATCTTTAACGGGCCAGCTTAACGGGCCAGTAACTATAATCCAGGAAACTCAGAAAAGGCGAAGGGCTTTCATTGAAAGTGACGACGAAGAGTAGTGCCGATTCCGTTCAAATTGTATTTTCTTTAACTGACACGGCCGCACGGCTTTTGAGCAAGTTTGAAGCACTTTTCTGTAGGTATTGACGTTTGGCGGTTGTTCCTTGAGAATGTCGATGAAAATTCTCTCGTCATATAGTAACACAACTGTACTAAAACACTTTTTGCGGCCGTATTGATCATTGTTTTCCAAAAATAAATATATTTTCTTGACGGAGTACGCGTCAGTTTGCTGAATTCCATGTATGCAGTTTGACGGTTTGAAAAGATTAATGAATAGATAAGCGCGCGCATCACCGGATGTGAAGTAACGACTTCCCCTTGAATTTAGATTTTTTTCTTTCTTTAGAACCGTTTTGTTAGCCATATAATAAACAACTTAATAACCTCGACTGTTCGGTCGTTATGGGAAAATCTCAAACCTTGGCCTACCGTATTGACCTCGCTATCGCTCGGTCAATATGGCAAGGCCTCAGTTTGAGATTTTCCCGTAACGACCTCACTCTCGGTTATTAAGTAGTTAAAAACTACTTAGAAATTACTAAAAAAATTCTTTACTCTAGACTTAGAAATATTTACATTATCAGAAACACGAATATCTAAGGGAAGTTGATTCCACTGGTCAGTTATTCTATGCAAGAAACTATACTTCAAGACATTAGTTCTGGCATATTTCTTCTTTAAAATTAAAAAGCCTTTGGAGCTAAGTGAGAAGCGGTCAGCTTCTGAGTGGAAAATTCTATAATGTCAGTATCAATGTTGCCATTAAGTACTTTATATAGGAAAGTCACATCAGTCAGTGATCTTCTCTTCTCCAGTGACATGAGGTTTAACTTCTTCAAATGAATGTCATAGGGATCATCACTTGTACTCTCTCCAGCTTATCAGTATTTCTTTTTGTATATGGGGACCACACCACTGAACAATATTCCAAGTTTGAGCGGATCAATGAGCAGTAAAGAGTACACAAGGTCTTAGGGTCATCCAGATCTTTACAAGTTCTTTTAATCAGACCGAGAATTCTGTTAGCCTTGGATACTATGTGATCTATATGTGGGTTCCGTGATAAGTGATGATTTGTAATAATCCCCCAATCGATAAACTCTTTAACCTCCTCCAGTTCAGAGTTTTCCAGGAAAAAACTCCAAGTGAACTTTATTTCTACATTGAAAGTGAAGCCCTGATTTCTTTCAGGCTTCTTCTTTATAATTGCTTAAATTGGAAAATTTACTGCGATGATCACTGTTCACTTTCATATGCAAACCGCAGTACAAATATGAATTATTTCATATAAACTTCACGTCATTTCACTGCGTGGGAACATATGAGCTCAATAACTTGACCTCGCTCCCATTGCGTGGCTTCATAGCTCAGTTGGTAGAGCATATCACACCGGTATCGCGGAGGTCACGGGTTCGAATCCCGTTGAAGCCCTGATTTCTTTCAGGCTTCTTTCCAATTGCTTAAATTGGAAAATTTACTGCGATGATCACTGTTCAATTTTATCTACAAACCACAGTACAAATATGAATTATTTCATATAAACTTCACTTTATTTCTACATTTTAAAATAGCTTTACCTAAGCACATTTAGGACTGACGAGAGTTTTCCCTGGGAGTTTTTCTTGCAAAGTCGATAACACTTCAACAGTCACATACTGAGCTGGCGCTGCCTGTGCATAACAAACACTCTGATATATAATGCACTTATCAATGTTATGCCCGAGGGGGGACCACGGGATAGGGTGGGGACTTTGATCAGAAACGAAAATTTGCAGTCAAACTTCCTAACCCTTGGGATGAGATTTCAATTCAAAGTTCCCCATCTTGGGGAAGGTTTTGAGTTTAACATTAGCCACCAGACTGAGAATTTCAAGCCATCTGAAGTAAAGAATGTGTGCTTGCATTTGACAAGACTTTCAAGACTTTGATCGTGCTGCTCCAGTGAAAGGGAGCGGGAAGGTCTGCTCTCTTTATAAAAAAATTTACATACTACTAAAGCCTCGAAAACAAGCTTCAATTTGACTTTGTTTTCTTTAATAATTTCATTTAGCTGATGAATTCACAGACCCCAAAATATTACCGCTCACTGGGGCTATGTATATTATAGCGTCAACACATACAACTATTCCAGTTTTTCATGTAGAATCTTAAAGTTTCAATTAAGAGCGTTTAAGTTTGTCCTCGGTCTTCAAGTTATTGTTGGCTCTCTTGCTGAGGTTTCATGTGATACTATACTATACCTGTTGTTTATACAAAAAACAAAAACAGTTACCGGTAAAATAACTGCTGCACTTGATTAACCAACAGTCACAAAAAGATAAAAGAACAGCATGAATAGCAATTACATGAAAATTCAGTAAGACTTTAGAACGGAAAAAAAGTAGCTGTTTACAAATACATAAATATTAAAAAAAACAATGGTTTGTTAAAGTCCTTTCGTTCCTCCATTTTATTGCAACTGGAAAGCTTGAACTTCTGGGAATTCTTGGTACTTTCAAGATGGCAGAACATTCGTATCCATGCTCCCCGAATTCAAAACCCTGCTCGCTTTCATTTTACATTGTTCAAACTTCCCCATCCCGGGGCAACATTTATGTTCAAAGATTGCTAAACTTCCCCATGTGGGGTGCGCAAGGACGTTCAAAATCCCCACCTCATCCCGTGGTCCCCCCCCCCTCGGGCATAACATTGATAGCTGCATAATTAACACTAATTTGTGTCCAGAGCCAAAACATATGCCAGTCAAAAGTAAATGCAAAACCCAGAATAAGAAAAGAATGTACTCCATCTGCATGGTCTGTACAGTTTGCATGGTTTGCATGGTCTGCAGTCTACATGGTCTGCATTTTGGGGTGACTACTTTTGTTCAGACCACTAAACCAGAGTAAACTGTATTTAGATTAATAAGAGTATTAAATCTTCTTTCAGAGTTTGAAAGTGCAGAAACTCTGTTGAACTCAGAGGTTTACATGTTGCTGGAACACAGAAAGACTCAGAATGAAGGAGCAGAGGAAGAACAAGAACTGTCTGAAGTCTTCATGAAAACATTAAACTACACACAAAAGTTTAGCCGGTACAAGAACAGAGAAACCATTGCGCAAGTGAGAAGGTAAAAAAAGTTTTGAATAGACCTTTATAACTTGGGCAGGGTTGGACACTTAATTTTGAGAGCACTCACGATTCAGGCGAGTAACCCTCAAAATGAACTTGCCTGGATTAGTTTTCACTTGTCCAAAAGTTTACCGCCCCCACTCCATCGTGATCATGCTGTAGCCACGGCCACCCAACTTGCCATTTCGCCGAAACTTCCTCGTCCTGTTCTTCTCATACTCCTTTGAATCAGGGCAGCTTTCGGATTTTTCTTTCTTTTCCTCTTTAATGACTTTCGGAGCTCCGGAAATATACTTTCACATTCTGGCAAGGAATCACTTCACATTTTCAAATCTACCAAAGGAGAGCGCATTGATCAAAAACAATTCGCTTGCAACGTTGTCCAGCACGTGGTAGACCAAGGGTTATTACTTCAATTAAAAATTCTAGTTTAAGACCTTAAACCCCAAGAAATCCCAATAGAGTCACTTACATGTACTTTATATTTCAAATAATTTTGTTTTTGACGAATCTTTGTGAGATCCCTGCAGTTTGTGGCCAAACATGTCTTCTTTTCAGGGGCGGTTCCAACTTGGGTGCCATGTTTACCTGATCACTGATGGCTTGATAGTGACCGGCGGTATCACACGTTATGTTATTTACGAGGGAGCCATTGTTGTTTACTTTTTTGCGTAGCCCGATGTTACACTTCAGCACCAATTTATTGAACAGTTTAGAATATAAAACTTTGCAGAATAGAAATGGACAATGGTAGGTTTGTGTCTAGAAATTTATTGGCAAAACAGAATGTAAAAAACATCGTTTATTTTGCAGTTTAATTAATTTCTTGGCAATGAAAAATTGCGCTTGCCAAACGGGCGAGTGAACTGTGATTTGCGCTCACCCGACACTTTAGACACTCGCATGGGTGAGCGGGCAAGTGCTAATGTCCAACCCTGCTTGGGCAGTTTGTTTTCCCATTACCAACCACAAGATATTCTCTAGCAACAGGTGTTATGGGTTACGGCCCTTTGTGACAGCCCTAGATGCTTCAACTTTATGCTTTGAAATTGAGAAAAACAAGAATTGGTTGTTGGGCTTGTTGTTTCTGAACATGAATCTCTTGTTGTAGTTTGCTTGGTAAGAAGAAACTCCATAAGTTTGAACTGGCATGTTTGGCAAACTTATGTCCTGAGACAGCTGAGGAGGCCAAGGCTTTGATTCCAAGGTGAGACTTGTTCCTCATTGCCATTCTTGCTGCACATGGTTTGTTCCTCCTGCATTAGTTACATGTTTATGTATTTGTATAATTATTTATTTATTCATTTTGCAGCTTGGAGGGTAGATTTGAAGATGATGACCTTCAACAGTTACTGGATGATATTCAGACACATAGAAGTTTCCAATACTAAACTCAACACCATCTATTTGTTGAGAGCATTTATTGGCCAAAATCATTTCTGTAACATCAACTTGCACCTGTTGTTATGCGACGGTTCATTGCACCACAAGAGTTTTAATATCCAAGTCAAGCTGTGACTTTCCTTATATGAGAACTATGCAATATTCTCATTCTTTGCATAAAAGCCAGAACATTATGACAATTAGTTTTTTTATCCATTGTTAATAGTCTTCTTGTGTACAGACAGTGATGCATAGAATCTGGCAAAATTGTTTTTTATCAGAACTGCTTCACAATTTTCATTTATTCTCCTTGAATTTCTTCGAGATATTTTTTTATTTATTATAAATATATTCACATATCTGTTTGCCCCAAAAGTGCAAGAACCCGTCTAGGAGGCTCAAGTCGTTCAACATAAACTTTGAGAGCAACATTATGATCAAGATGGAATAAGCTATTTAAATAAAACTCATTGCTGGGGAAAAAATGAGAAAGAGATGAAATAAGACAAGACTTCTCGCATGACTACTACTACAGAGTGTTATTCCAGCTCTTTGTCAGGAACCTCTGATCTAAAGTAAGAATTATTTTTCAACAAAAACTTTGATACTTGTATGACAGTATGATGACTTGTGAGCTAGTAACATATTTCAGCCAATCATTGTTGAGCATTACAGTAGTGATTCCAGAGGACCTGAAAGAGGGGGCTGATAATGTAAAGATGGGCCTTTCTTGTTCCAGTAAGGAAAATTTTCTGGTGTAGGTATTTGTGTGGGATGGGGGGAGAGAGTTTAGGGAAGGTGAGTTGCACCTGGACTAGTTACTGGCTTTTCCACCTTATAAAGATTGAATCCCTTGTCTCTATCTGTAGTGTTTTAGGGGTATTATTCTCAAGCTGCTCGTTGCTGCCATGCTTGTTTATGATCAAAGAGAGTTGAGCTTAGAAGAAAAAAGAAAACGAGAGCAGACAAAATATGAGAGATGAGGCAAGGCTAGAGTCGAGGCAAGGCTAGCAGAAGCAATATTTTTTTAAATTGCTGACCAATTTGGTAGATAGACAGAAAGATAGAGTCAGAGATCGATGGATAGTCACTTTTTTCCAGTGGGACAGAGTATCGGGTAAGACATTGAGAGATCAAAAGTATCGACCGCTTGTGTCCGGAAAAATTTGAACCATATTTGACACAAACCATCCATAAATTTACTATATTTTAGGTACGCTGTAAAGCTATTAAAAATTCACTTCTGGTGACGCGTCAAATTCCCCCGAGCGGCTTCCCAGCTAATCGACTGCACACTTGCCACAGTGTAAATGGATAAGACCTCATTTCTCGAATGAGAGATATTTCTTTTTTGAGAACACTCTACCGTGGTATGAAAGCATGCCATTTTTTTCTGGTTGGCCTGGTAAAAGAAAGGTCAAGGGCTTGAAAAATTAACAGATTAACTACCATAAGAGGAAATCATTTTATTTTTGCTCATAAGCTAATCACGCGGTCTTGTCTATCTTATATTCCTCCAATCCACTTCAGCAAAGCTCTTGGGGGTTTGTGTGCGTTGTAAGAGTTGTGGAGGACTGGGTATAGGAATTTGCCATCCGTTGTTCAAAGCGTTGTTAGCCGACATAATGGCCCCCTCTGCGTACCCCCGGTAGGGATGGTAAGCACTGCCAACAACATAGATCTTCTCTCCAGGGAATGGTCTTTTAGCCCAGTCAGTGACTTGCTTCATAGAAACACGGCTCCCAGGCTTCTGTAGATACCTTAAGAGGAAGCAAATGATTCACTCGTTCTCAACATCATTTTTAAAAAATGGTCAGAAATTGAAGAGATTCAGCAGGGAATCGCCGAAAAACATTGAATTGAACTTATTGCAAGCTGAAACCTTATGACGGAAAATAATTATAGTACGATTCTAGATTTGCTTCGTTTCACATGTTCATATACTACGGTGTCCCACAAGGGCCACCATCAGAAGCTAGTCACCTATATGATAAACTTCTGACACCAAAAAAACAAACTTTGTATCCCTCATACAAACTTTACAGGAATGTAAAGTTTGTATGTGCGATGGCCTGCAACCACCGTAATATACATGGGTGTATATCAACCTTTAAAACTGGGCGCTAGCCACGGAGTTGAAAAGTGAGCTAAAGAGGAGAAGTTTGCAATACGAGATAACGGCTCCAAGAAAATCCATAAAGAAAGAAGATGATCTTTTATTTCATAGGTTAGTGTAAAGTAATAACTGCTTTCAGTGTTGGAATATTGTAAGGAAAGAAAAGAAACTGGTCAGGAGTGGGGTCGATAAATATTTTTTAACTGTGATAGTAATATTTAGGAAAACATTTGATTACCAAGCTCCCTCGTTCCAGTACTGATAGACAGTGCTCAGAGGTTGAGGAATTTTCCGGTTGAACTTGTACTCCAAAGCGCGATGAATTTCTTTATCCATAATATGTTTAGGTAACTTGAGGATCTCGCCCCATTTCTCGCCACACGGGCCATCTTTGTACGACACGTGGAGAACTGCCTCGCCATTCTGACCACGCCCGCTATCATAAAAGAAAAGTGGGGTTTCGTTTAATTTATGCATGTAATGATATTGCTAGAAAGAAGTGGTTCCTGTTCTTGTGATTAATTGTTATTAAAAATGGAGCTGCTGTAATCTTTTTCAGTTTTACTAGCTATGGTTCAAGGTTAGGCAACTTCAAGTCGTAATGTTCCGACCTCTTTAGCGCATGAAGGAGATAAATTAACGAGTAAGGCGGGGTACACCTGAATAGGAGTGAAATTTGAAGTGATATTAAAAGAGAATTTTTTAGGATTAAAATGGGTTGGAAACACTACCGACACTTGAACCCCAAAAGAGAATCCCAGGTTGGTAGGGGACTGTTTGGTATCCGTCTACTAATTCCTCATTCTTCACTTCCAATTTCAATTTTCTAAATCCATCAAATCTCCAACATTTCATATTTCCCTCAATTTAATCTATCCTTTGAGAAAAAATATCTCTTTCCCAAAATGCCCAAAAATCACCCAAAAATACACAAAACCGACAAACAGTGGTTAATGAAATGAGCATAGAGATTTAGCGTCGCTTGAAACGTGACCGAGATATTGGCAGAAAAGCCGCGTGTTAAGCGACGTCAAAACAGCCTTCCACGTCTACTCCCGCCTTAAGGGACTCACCTATGAGGTAACGACCATCCGAGACAATCGCTGTTTGATAAGAACCTCTCCATGGGGTAAAGCTTGTCTTCCGGGTTCACAATTTTGTCCCACCACGCCCTGGGATACACAGCCGCTCCTTTGAAGGCGGTCGTGGAAGAATGGACTGAAAAGCCTTCTCGCGCCGAATTCGTTCAGCCACGCTACCGGAGACTTTTCGAACGAGCCTGGAGGCGCTGCAATCACTAGCTTTTCCACTTTCACTTCATGCTTCGGAGTCTTGAGGACAAACTGATGTCTCTGTCTGTTTATTGAAAGGATCTTGTAGTCTCTCCCCGAGTATATCTTCGCTCCCAGGCTCCTAGCGGATCTGGCCACGGCATTCACGAAAGCGGACATTCCTTTAAGAGCCGGATCTCTTTACCGGAGAGTTTAGCTAGCTGTTCGTAATATTCACATACGCCTTCTGGGCTACCCTTCAGGTCCGCCGTCGTAGCCGAAGACATCAAAGTAAAACCTGGAACCTTCCGGTGTCAGAAAGTGGTGCTGAAATGTTCAAATGTCGCGAAGTTGTGAATTGGGCGAGGGTGTTCTTTCTTGAGAGATAGTCCAGCATCTGTGAGCAGGTCATGTCTTTGAATTACCCAGGTCAAAGCTGGGAAAGTAATTTCGTTTGATTTCATGTTGGTCTCGTGAAAAGCCACCTCTGGTCTCTGTCCGAGGATTCGAGTAAAAGTTCCATTCTTTGTGAGGAATGCTTAGCCTCGAGAGAATATTCTGAAAAAAAAAATTTTGCACACCGCTACCCTACTCTGGTTGTGGGGAATAGTAAATTCAAAACTGTATCAGTTTTAACTTTAAGTTCTGTCACTGATACCAAATTCAAGAAACCAGACCTCGACCACCTCAAGTGAAAACTCTCGACAGTCAGCCGCCGCTAGGCAAACGGTGAATTTGGGAATCCTGGAAAGCTGAGTCGCCATCGGATAAATCCTTGTTTCAACGATTTCGTAATTTCTTATCAACTTGTAGACACAAAAATTTTCATATAATCAGCAAAGACTCACAAGACCTCTTCGTTTTTGGAAGCTACTCTCTCTATAGCTATATTGCGCGTGGAGCAATTTCGGCTCAAAAAAGAATTTCAAACTGTCTACCTTTTCATGTTTGTAAATGACACCATGTCACCCTCCAAAGCTCCAAGACCTGAACATCAAGCAAAACAATTTCACGGTTTTAGAACACGCTCTCTTATTTAGATCAATGTTGTTCTGCAATCGCCACTGTATAATAAGGTCTCCAAATATTTGATTTGGGTTTTTTGACTAACGCGGTTTGTACTACCAGCTGTTTCGAGAAAAAGTTGTCTTATACAAACGGGAAACTGCTTACGCGACAATGTCGAAAGTTTATTATGGGTAACGTGTGGTTTTTAACGGTTGCTTGAGTGAACCTCAAGGTGTTTCTGCCGTGATGGAATGGAAACAGCACAAACACATGTATTCGTTCTTTCTCGTTCCTTGTTGCTGAATCACCTTGAAACCTCAATCAATCAAGAGCCAAACCTTACTACCCATTTTGCATCGGCATTGTCGTGTACGCTTTTACACTTTATTGGGACAACCTTGGTCGAAACAGCTGTAGCATATTGTTAGTGATTGGACTAAAAAACTTGTTGGCGACTGCAGTCAGAAAACCATGGTGGGTGGGGTTTATCGAGTTGTGGCGAAAGCGTTTTATCGTATTTCGCAATAAAAATCGAGTGACCTTGTACTAGCGATTTTTCGGTAAAAATTATTTTGGTTTTTATACCCCTTCAAGTGACACAAAAACCTTTTTGTAAAGTAGGAACTCGGCTGGCGTAGTATAAGTGGTTTGGGCAGGGTAGTCTGTACCCAAAAGTACCTGTCTTCACACAGAAATGTAAAAGGCTAGCGACAATTTACGAGGGCAACCTGAAAAATGGAGAGTGGGGTTAACTCACGATGCTAGTATCCCATCCAGGGACCCGTTTCTCGAAAGTCCTGGTAACTTAACGGGCCCGAAATCGCATTTTTAAATCAAAGTCTCAAGAAAAGTAGGGTGTGTTCTGACCTCTAATGAAGTCTATTTTGTTTCTTTAGCTAATAACTTTACTGTATAATTTTCAAAACTTTTTTAACTCCCGTCTGCTGGTCTGGAATGGAAAACAAAACAGCTTAACGGGCCCGGTAATTACCGGGAGCTTCGAGAAACGGGCCCCAGGGCCGGGCTAGAAGAAATTCTTCTAACCTCTGATACTACAGAAACTTGAGTTGAGCAATGAATCGAGATTATGAGGTTTGAATTTCGGCAAAAAAGGTAAAATCTTTTTTTGGTTTCACAAAGTTTTATGCTAGTAAAAGAAGCTTCATCTTATCCGCACAATGCGTCGAAGCTAATATATTTGGGACCTAACGCAAACGATGGCAACGGCAACAAGAACGTCATCAAACAAAAGGTTTATTCAGAAAAACAACGGCTGTACACGTTCATTATAATTCTTGGTATATTTTCTATGCCATCCTCTGCAAAACAGCAAAGGAAATTTCTGAGTTCTGAGTTGTCTGGAGAACATGAATCACAACTATTTGGAACTGAACGCATTCGTAACATATTCGGCAGAGGCAAGTTTTAATACCGGCAAACACACTAGATAGTTCCAAATAAATGTGAAATTCGAAAGTAAAATAAGAACACACTTTTTACTAGGCGTCGTCCTCGCCGTCGCCGTCATATATGCGTACCTTAGCAAACCACAAAGGCAACGGCGACGAGAACGCTACAAAACAAAGGTTGAATGAGCAAATCAATGGCTGTGCACGTGCGTTATAAATATTTGCACATTTCTTACCTGTCCTCTGCAAAACAACAACGTGAAATGACCAAGTTCTGCGTATTTTGGACTGACGAGAACGGCGGCCGCTAATTTTTCGTATATTGATTTTGAATTCAACACTGGCATTACACATTTAGCTTGAGTAAGCTCTGAGAACAATAGGTGCACTGAACAAATCTATACAGCTGCGAAATTCCGAGGTAAAATGAAAATTTATTTTTTTCTTGATGTTGTCCCTGGCGTCGCCGTCATCATTGCTTAAGGTCCCTTTAAATCATGGCTCCATTGGAACTTCATGGGACTTGATTAATTACTGGAGAGAGAGAGTCTGTACAGACTTAAAAAAGCAGAAAAGTGTCATTTTGAAAATTATTGCACAAACCTACTGATTCGTCCGGCACTTGAGGAAAGACATAATCGTAGATTCTTCCACCAAGGCGAGTATTTCTTTCAAAAACACACACTTTGCTCTCTTTCTTATGTCTCAAGAGTGATTCAGCCATGTACAACCCAGCAAGCCCTCCACCGACAATGCCTACGTCACAGTCCATTGGGGTCTCGCCACCCCCATCCCCTCCCCCTCCTCCGTCATCACCTGTTCAATATCAGAAAGACAAAATCACGACGATGGAGTATGAAAAAGTCTGCAAAACGTTTTCTATTTGGCAACTTTGTACGTGCGCAACCCACTATAGGTTATTAGTAGAATTCTACTAGTATACTAATTCAAGTGCTGCAATCTGATTGGCTGAGCTACTCGTATACTATCAGCCATTAGAGTGCAGTTGGCTGTCGGTCTTCTTCGAAATGCGATGTTTTCATGGTTTTTCCGAGGTTTTGGAAGGAAATTTAGATGTAAACGGGTAATTAAATTCCTGAGTAAACTAAAAGAAGCACATTTACGGTTTCTTGACTTTAAAAACTTGAAACTATTGAAAAAGCGGGTACGCACGTAAACAACTACAAATTTGCCAAGGACAGTTCGATACGCGCAACTTTGTTTAAGGGTAAAGTTCAATAATGCGTGAAAAAATCATTGGAAACCGTTATTTTTGTTAATTTCAGTTAGAATTCTACGAGGTGATTATAGAATTCTACGATTCCATTTCTATGAGGTGATAGTTGATTCGGCCTTCGGCCTCATCAATAATCTAATTGCTTAATGTAAGACTCTTGTCGTAACCTCAGTCCACCTTTATAGTCATTCAAAACAAAACTAGGCCATTAATCAAGAAGTCTCATTTAGGCTCTTTTAGGTTTTGACTTTTCGAAGTTATTCTCATGATAGTCTCTTTCAGGGGAGCAGGGATGGCGTAGTGGTGAGAGCGCTCGCCTTCCACCAACGTGTCCCGGGTTCGATTCCCGGACGCGGCGTCATATGTGGGTTGAGTTTCCGAGAGGTTTTTTTCCCAGGTACTCCGGTTTTCCGCTCCCCTCAAAAACCAACATTTCCAAATTCCAATAGGCCATTTTACAGTTGTGTGCTTAGTTACCTGGCCATGAATGCAAGTGAGGCTGGAGGTAACCTTGCTTTGATACAGACCTCTCTGCTATTCTCATGTAAATGTAAAATAGTTAGCATAAGAACAACTTGATTTGCACAATAAAAGCAGTGAGGTCTGTATCAAAACAAGGTCAACACCAGCCTCGCTGCCATTCAGAGGCCAGGCCACTAAGCTCACAATTGTAAAATGGTCTTCGATGTGGATTATCATGAGCCTCTGGCTCGGGTGATTGCGCAAGCACTCCCTGTGTTTGACATTAAATTTGCATTTACAATTTACATTTTCTAATTGTTTTTTCTATGAAGTGTAATGTTTGATAAAGTCGAACCCAGATCTCCTAGAGTCAAACCGAGTGAGATATAGGAGATATGGATACGAGATTAGTGTTAGATATAAGAGACTGCAGTTATCTTAACGAGCTATAGACCCTTTGCATAAATGGCGCCTAAATTTGAATAACAATACTTGGTACATCCTTAGCCTCACATTCATATTTCAAGACAAAGGAAATTTCACATGAATGTGAGGCTAAGGATGTACCAAGTATTGTTATTCAAATTTAGGCGCCATTTATGCAAAGGGTCTATGGAACTAAAGATATAGAGTTAACGGTTGAAATATTTATTAAACGATAACTTCCTGAAAAAATTATTGCACAATGAAACTATCAACACTTACACAGTCCGCAAGTCTTCTGACAAGCCTGTTTGATGCTAAAGTTAGTGTCACACAATCCCTTGTAATGTTTGCAAAATGTCGCGCCATTCAGGTCCTTACAATCTGAAGAACAAGAGGCTAACATGACGAGTAATCAAACAGACGCCGAAGGTCAGTGTCTAGCCTGCGAACAGGCTCACGGTTCGGTTGGGTTTAGGGCGAGATAGCCGAGTGTAGTCTAGGGCGAGCGGAACGAGCCGAGAGCGGCCTGGTGAGGACGGAGTCACGACGCTCCGACTCCCACTCGCTCGCCGAATTTTTTTTCCGACCTCGCTGGGAGCCGGTTCGCAGGCTAGTCAGTGTCAAACTTAGGCCCTAACCCGAAGTGAAAATTATGTCACTGTAAACTTAATTGAGTTCCTTCCATAACCCTCTCTCTCTTACGAAGTGAGACTGCCGGTCCAGGGAAATCTAACAATACCCGCACAGAAAAATAACAAAACCTTCATACAACGATTATAAAAACCTTTAAGGAGTGGTGAACTACCAGTTCATCCGTTTCCCAGTCACTGAATTTTTTTGGAACGAATCTATGCAAAAACTAATTTTTGAAAATCCCAAATGGTTTTCCGGTAGAATTTTTTTCGTGGCAAAAATGAGCCGATTGAATGAAAGCGTCAGCCCTTATACTTACCGGTCGTCTAGGAAGATCTCCAGATGCAGATCATACGCAACATTAAATTGGAAGCCCAGTCAAGAAGCTAAGTTCTTTGGAGTGCGAGAAGCGAAAGCTGAAAGTAACCCGTACGAAACAGAGAAGATCGTAAAACTTCTTTTGTCAACGAGCTCAAAATGCCAAAGGAAGACGTAGCGAATTTAAAATTCCGACGATTACACCGCATGCCAGCTGAACGTTCAGAAAAGACACCAACGACTGGACAAAGACTCATTATAGCCAGCTGATTTTTACAAGGACGTGAGGACTGATATCGATCCTGGATTAGAGATCGGCTTCGCAGATGACTATCCCAAGGAAACCAATGAATCAAGGAAGGCGCTACTACCAGTACTACTGAAAGGCTAAGATGGAGAAAAGGCTTCAGCCCCGTTCAAAGTGGGCAGACTTGCAATAAAAGGTCAAATCTACCATGGACCCGAAATTGAGAATCTCTCTCTCTCTATGCTAAAGTTTTGACTTCGTAAAATCTCTATCTAATCTTATTTAAATCACAAGACAGCTTCGAGAATCGATCTTGCGCGGTAGGCCGTCACATTTTCGAGGGAGTTGTTTATATTTTTGCCTCCTTGACTAATTGTTAGTAAGGTAGTCACTATCAAAAGTGTCAGTTTCTAGTTTTGCCGCCGTTAATTAATTTTTCCTATAATTTCCTAAATTTGTGCGGCTTTAGCTGCTTTTCTTGACAAATTCGATAAGTTCATGCTGGCACTTTTTGTTAAGTTATTTATGTTTAGGTTAGTTTTATTTTTAAGTGTCGATTTTCGCTTACATATCAAGGCTGAGTACCCAATTAGGCCTTTCTTCCTACAGCCAACTACAGAAGATTCTATAGCAATTTATGTACCCAAAATCTAATTAACAAATGGTAAACGCCATAGCGTGTACTGTTGCTAGTTACAAGGATGTCATTACTCAGGCAAAATTCTCCAATTCTAACCAAACCAATTTATTAAGATTCCATTATGACAACCCTGTTTAAAACACCGTTGTGCTCACCCAATGCCAGAAGTTTAATCAGTCAAGCACGAAAGAGACTACAGTTGTTTAGGTGGCTTCAAAATTATAAGTTAATTTGAAGCAATATTCCTGCAAGAAACTTAATACAAAAGGTTGAAGCGGCATGGAATGGGGAGGGAACATTGTTCACAGCCCCGGGGTTTACAGTCACGAAACAAATCATTCAAAAGGATTGCAGTTGTCTTAAACCCCGGCAGACTGGATGTACGTATAGAAAGCTCTAAAGCTGACGAAAATGGAAGATATTTACTACTAGAAGCTTCCATATTCAAGTCTATGTTTTTGTTTTATAACATTTACAGTCCAAATTATAGCAACAGTCAAAGTACATTCTTCTCAAGGCTTAGTGACTATCTTAGGAAGCGCGCTGATATGCATATGCAAATTGTTTTTGGAGGTGATTTTAATCGCGCTCTTGCACCTTTGGATAAAACTGACGGAACTTCGACTGAGAGAAAAAAAGACAGTAATCAGGTAATTAGCAAAATCAAAAATTTTATGCACGGATTTCGACCACCAAGATGTGTGGAGATTACAACACCCCGGAACATCGCGCAATACACATGGCGCAATAACTCGTTGAAAGTGCAATGCAGGTCAGATTATTGGCTGGTTTCAAAGAATTGTAAGTGCTTGTGAAAGATTCCGGGATAGTCACCTCGACAATTATCAGATCATTCTTCGATAATTCTTCATCTCATTATGTTCTACGAGGTCCAGGTTTTTGGAAGATAAATATATCATTTTTGATGAAAAGTTCGTATATTACTATCGAGTAAGATAACGGCCGAGTTCAAAACAAAGTACGATTAATTGGACGACAAAGCCGACCTCTTCTGGGGCATGATTAAAATGGAAGTGAGAGTTTTTTATGTTCAATAAAGAAAACGAAAAAACAGGGAACGCCGAAATAACGAAAAGCACCTCCAACGACAAATTGCCAATTTGTATCATCATTTGATGAACCCGCGAAAGACTGACAGAAAAAAAGAAAACATATCAAAACTTGACCGAGTCTCAGAGTAGAATATAACACGATTGCTGAATACAGAGCAAAAGGTGTTATAACAAGAAGCAGGATACGTTTGCATGAAAATGGCGAAAAACACTAAATATTTTATGAATATGGAACAAAAGACAACATTGTAAATCAAACATTTCAAAGTTTAAAACAAAGACCAATGATTCTAAAACAATCCTAGAACAAAGAAAAATGTTCTATCAAACATGAAAGTTACTAAGGAAATTTGAAAATGATAACAAACCAACGTTCCGGTAATGCTGCCTTTTTCAGCGTACAAGACTTAATACCGTTAAGACACTTAAAATAACAGTATCAGTTTTATAATTTTCAATTTCCGTTAAGCATGCATTACGCTGCGCAGGATTTTCAATCTTTATGAAATTTACCATCTCAACACTTGAATCAGTAGTTGGAAAGAAGCAGTGGGTCAAGTTAGGTCTTTCAAATTTTGGATTTCTACTAAATTGAGAATCAAAGCTTTAGAGGAGACCAAAGAGGAAGAAGTTTACCTTGGGAGAACGCAATTCCGATTAAACCAAGAATTATCCCAAAGCACGTCTTATCCATTTCGGTCGGCAGCAGAAACAGAAAGTGACTGCTTGCTGCTAACACTGAACGATGTCCCACCTTGTGTCAGCACACCTGCAGCAGCTGAACATCAAACAGTGTCTTCACTTGACAACGTAAACGCAAGTATTTGTCTAAGCACGACACCTGTTTGTGGTTCAGACATTCTATGAGAATTACACGACAAGCGCTGTCGACCAAGAAACGCCACTGAGTAAACGCAGTGTTCCGCGTGTCTTACTGTGTGGGCGAAGTTTACGCAGATGTTCAAAGGAAACTAACGGAGAAGTTGTGCTGCTAAGTAAAGGTTACCTTCGAGTCTCGAGTGTGTCTACTAGAGAAAATAATAAAAATATCGTAAAATTATATTGGGAAGAGTGTTGTGCTTTGTACAATTTGTCGTCACTTGAGACTTCTTTAACAACTCCATTAGAATGAGGTTGGTAACACGGGGGCGTTCTTGAATTCACGTTTCACAGAAAATAAAAAGAACATTTTACAGTTAACGAAGTAGGCATTTCACGTTCACGAATAAAGGACATATTTTCCACTCGAACTTGCAAAATTAATGAGCTTTTGAACTTTCAGTTCAAAGCAAAGCCCTCAGTGTTCGACATCTTCGCCATTGCATGCTTTACATCATTTCCCCGTCCGGGCAGCTATTGCACAGGGATTGAAAAGATGCATGTGGCTCTCACGGGTGTGCAGTGTTTATCATGTCATGTTGTTGAAAATAACAGAAGAAATAATCAAAATAACAGTTCAGTTCACGGCGAAAAGATGGAAAATCGCGCACGCTACTTACGAAATTACAATTCACTAGGAGCAAGGCCAGCCGGTTCACATTTCATGAGAAGAAAGGAAAAATGTTTTTACCGGCGAATTGTTTTAACGAATAGCTTAAACATTTAAGGCTAACACGATTTAGATTAGCCAGTACTAGGAAGTTGGGGAAATTCATTTATGGTACGGAGAAAAAAAATACAGTCAAACGTGCATTGAGCGGACCCCATATGACGCGAACATCCATCTTTCTTTTCCCACATTCACTGAATACCTGTATTCAACGGGCACCTCCATTACTATTGTTAGAAACCTGTAACAAACGGACGCTGCAAAAAGAATGCATGATTTTTTTGTCCACGTTTAAGTAGATCGTTTATTTAAGTTTGCTAACAAACTGCGCTGTCAAAGAAATGCAATGTTTTGTTATTCGGTTTTGTTTTCATAGAACTTTTGTTGATTCGATGCGATGTAGATACTGTTACTGTATACTTAAATCGCTGTACCTCATATATATATACTTGTCATTAGGGAGTTTAACAAAACCACGACGACAGCGGCAAGGGAAACGTCCCTAAACAAAAGGTTTAATGAGCAGAACAATAGCTGTGCACGTGCGCTATAACTCTTTGTTCATTTCTTTGCCGCTCTCTGCATAGTCCAGTCCCTGAACTCTCCTTTCTTCCCGCCCCATATAGGGGCTGAACCCGGGCGGGCGAAAAAAGAGTCCAGGATAACTTGCATGCGCATGCTCAGAACGAACCAATAAAAAAATTACTAGGTCCCAACCACGCTGCTCGCGTCAATGTGTCGCGCAATGCCTTTTTCATCCTCGGAGACCCAGGGGCAGTTAGTGGGGGCGGGAAAAAGTCTAAAACGGGCGAGAAAAAAATTCGCGCGAAGAAAAGTCAAGAACGGCAAGAAGAGCGCACTAGCCATGAGGCCACCGCGCCTCCCACTTGGTTTGCTTAAAAGTCCTCTATTGTTTATGAAAATACTGTATTTCAGATTTCTCGACCGTTCAGGAGAATGTTATTTGACCCTTCCAAGGTTTTTCAATAGGCCGCTCCGAAATTCAGCAGGGGACTGGGGTGAGTTTCAAATTTTAACCAATCGATAAACGGACACCACCACATGAAAGATCATGTAAGATTGGTCTTTTGACCAAGTATGATGCTTTTAGGGCGAACAGAGACCGAGTTATGGACCTCGAAATATGGTTCAAAATCCATACAAACGTCTCTAATTTTGAGGCAGCCCGCGTCCCCCAAAATGATACAAACTCTTAAATTTTTTTTTATGATTTCCGTGATACTGTTTACAATGGGCAAACATAGCAATTTTCATCGCAGGTTCTTTCAAATAGTAGATGCATGACGGGATTTTACGGTTGTCACAAAATTGATAAGAAATTTGAAGAGTTTATATGGTTTTGAGGGACGCTGTCTCAAAATTAGAGACGTTTGTATGGATTTCGAACCATGTTTCAAGGTTCATAAGTTGGTCTCTGTTCACCCTAAAAGCATCATACTTGGTCAAATGACCAATCTCAACATGATCTTTCATATGGTGGTGTCAGTTTATCGATTGGTTAAAATTTGGAACTCGCCCCAGTCCCCTGTTGAATTTCGGAACGGCCAATACCCCCGAGGGTGTCCACTTATGAGCTTTGACTGTAATTTCTGACTTTTCATCATAGCAGAGGCGACGTGCTCCAGTGTTTTTGTTTTGAAGTCCCCAAATTCAACTTCTCCATGTTTAAAATGCATTTCTAAGTATAAGTATATTAGGTAGAAGACAGAGTTCATTCAGAAATATATCACATAAAGATTTGCCATGTAACGGGAATTTTTAAGTTTCCTCTGTCATTCTCTTCTGTCCGAAAGTCTAATCAAATTTTAAGTAAAAGAATTTTTACATCCCATTTACTTTGGTGCTAATACTAAGAACCATTTGCTTTAGAAACGCAGCTGAACGAAGCATTTCACGGAAAAATGATTAATTATAAAAAATTTCACTCCTTGTCCAGAGAAGCGCGTTGGTGGTATAGTGGTTAGCATAGCTGCCTTCCAAGCAGTTGACCCGGGTTCGATTCCCGGCCAACGCACGGTTTTTTTTTGCTGAATTCTTTTTATTCTTTGTATATTTCCCTCCTTGGTTTGTTGTTCTTTTTTTTTATCCTTTTGCAAAACAAAATGCGGCTTGAAACTGTTCTTTAAGTTTTAAACATATATTTTAAATAAGAAAATGCCTAAGTTCGTGCGTTCCCAATAGGAAGCAATCGTTTGTTTTCAATTTTATTGCATTTTAATACACGAATATCCAGAATTTTTCTCTCTTGCTATTACTTTGCTAGTGCATTTCGCTTTGTATAATCAGGTATAATACATCAGTACGAACTTTTAAAAGACCCCTTTAAACGTCTCTACTCTCTCAGACGAACATTCCTGGTCGAGGGAGGTCAGAATCAGCAGAATATAACATATACAATATTACAATTTGCAAGGCTTTTTACAAACTAAGAAAATGTGAAATTATAACTAGTTAAAAACAGCTCAAATTGTTTCTTGTAGATTTATAATTTAAAAACAGCTCAGTTTTACGCGATTCTTTCATACAATGGTGTCGTATTAGTACCCAGTCCTCCCTCCTGAACTCGGTCGTTTCTTTTAAGATATTTACATTATGTTGTATTTTCTTTGAATGTAGCCAATGTTGGATGAAGACTTCAGGAAGAAATAATTACGATAAAATTGAACATCTTGGAGCATTCTAAAACAGAGTTAAAATTCGGGCACTTTTATTGGTACCCTGAGTTTAAACGCTACTATTGTATTCATGCAATTAAACTCAACTACTTGAGGAGAATGGAACCTTGGACAAGTGTTCCTTTAAAACTTTCTCATCCGAAAGCTGAAATAACGGTTTCCTCATGGACTATCTTATTTTCAAGACAGACTGCTCGCGTAAACTGAAATTATTCTCATTTTTACATGTATACATTGTACTCACTATCAGCATTCTGATTGGCCAAGAGCCCCCTGCTTAGTTTGAGAATTCACATGATTTTGTGGACAAGCATGATTATAGTATAATCTGCTATCCAATTATACCTGCAGATTATACAGCGCGCAGTGCGCATGCATAATACACCTTTGGCTAAAGAGGGCGAGCACTTGAATGGTTTCGACTTATGCGACCACTTGGATGCATTTGTCCTTGTATTTTTAGAAGCACAAATAAAATCTACTTGCATTTCACACCATAGTTTTTGTGTAGTTTCCATAACACAATGTATAATAAAATAACACTTGAATTTGGTTTTTGTGATATCCGGAATAATCAAGGTCTCGGCAAGTGTAATCAGCCTCGGCCTCTGCTGATTACACTTGCCTTGACCTTGATTATTCCGAATATCACAAAAGCCTCACCTAATTATTGCTTATAATTAGTCAGATTCTTCCCCTGGAGGTCAGAAATGTTCATTTCTGATGTTTCACTAGCCTTCAAACAGGCTTCCCCTTTGTGCCAAATTTTTCCTGTGCTCCTCCAATAATGTTTCACTGCCCTACAATAACCTGATTCAGTTGCACTGAATAGGTTGATGACTTTGATAAAATCAGTAAGTATAATTTAAGAATCAATAATTATAGATTACTCACAGACTATCCCTTTACAGATTTCAGATACCATTTATTAATTTCATTGATTCAACACACCGGCACTAATGACACGAGGAAGCCCAAAGGGCCTTTGATTTCATCTCTTCTATTATCCATGATTCCATCGAGCTTTTGATTCATGCTGCGTTCATTCCTTCAGCATTGAAGAGCACTTTTTGAATCTTTTTCGGCATTTGTTTGTAAATTGACTCAGGAATTTTCACATAAAGCTGAGAGTCAGAATCAAACATTGCATCACGACCCAGGTATCCATACTCTACTTCAAGAAAAGTCTCCAAACAATTTGGCCCTTGAACACAAACACCTTCAAATTTGTAAGTCTTGAGTGGTAATACACACGACTTTGGAAATCGCTTTCTTCTAAAATCGTACTTTCCGCAAATATTCCAATTGTAACAAAAGCACGTAGGATCATCCGGATGCTGTCCAAACGTGAATACATCCAGATGAGCCAGACTGGAATCAAAGAGCAGATCACCTCTAACTCCAAATTCATCCCAGAGTTTTCTAGTGGCAAAGAATTTGAGCCGTTTTCCACCACATCCATTGTAGGAAATTTCGCTTCCATCTTCATCGAACCAACTTGTTCCATTAAAAGGACACTTGTCTGAAAGGCTGATGTATCCATTGTGTATGGCAGGTAAGGAAGAAATATTCTGAACAACACTAGAAAAGTCAGACTCAAAAATAGCAATGTCAACATCCCCGTCATGACATATCATTTTTCCACCTTCCCTATACACTGCCAGAGCAGTGCCACCACAAACAAAGTACTGAATCTTCATTCCACTCAGAAACTCAGTAACTTCTTTAAGAACATAAATACAGAGAGGCTTGAATGTCTTATTTTGTCCCAGCTTGGTTCTAAAGTTTCCAAGGGTACAGCCATTCCACATGTCAAAACTGATAGTCTTTGGTGTTGTAACTTTACTTTGAGGATTACAGGTATCAGGCATTTCTTGCTTTGCTTCTGTGTCAGTGTCACGGTCTTGAAAAATAGACAAGTAGTCATCCTCACAAGAAGCCATAATTCTGTGGAAATTTTGAAAAACAGATCATGTGGTACCGGTAAAAATTAAATATTTGTCACTATCATTTAATGCATTTTTTCTCCCGTTCCATTGGTTGAGAGCCCACCATGCCACCTGCAAATAACTGCCTACAAATAATGGTGTGCTCATGCGCAGTACCGTAGTACTGTCTAAACATGTTTTGCAGCAAATAATATTCTGCTAATGTGTAATTGGGACCATGTTCATCAGAAAAACATGGCAGATCGCTTCCCTGAGCTGCCAGGAAGTGATTAAAATATGAAAACAAACTTGGTGATGGAATGATAAAACAACTACCGGTATTGAACTTGGTTATCAAAAAATATTGTGATTTGTCAGTGTTTTGCAGATCAATAATTATTTGCCTCATTATTATCCATATTATTTGCCTCAGCTTTTAGTGATAACCGACTAAACTTAAAATGAAAGTGAAGAGTGATCATTGCTGTAAATTTTCCAATTTAAGCAAGAAGAAGAAACCTGAAAAAAATCAGGGCTGCAACGAGATTCGTTGAATTCGTTGGATTCAACATTGAAGCCCTGATTTTTCTTTTTTCAGGCTTCTTCTTTCCAGTTGCTTAAATTGGAAAATTTACTGTGATGATCACTCTTCACTTTCATCTACAACCACAGAACAAATATGAATTAATTCATATAAACTACACAAACTTAAAATGAGCTGAGATCTAAATTAAAGCAAGCAGTGTTTTGCTATGTCATCCAACTGGCAGCATCAGTGTTAATGAACAAGTGGAACACTTGGTCTTCTTTTGCTTTGATTTTCCAGTCACTGTTTTGTTGATGAAAAATTGGGAATTGAAATGATTTCATAAATGTGTATCACATAGCAACATGTGGCTTTCACCCCACAACAGAATACCTTGACCTGTCACATCATTTTATGCTATGGTATGTTTTGGCAAGACAAATATCAGAGGAAGTACCCTGCATGAAACATGTGCTGTCAATCAAATAGACCCTTTCAACATTTCTGACACCACCATGCTTGAAGGGGGGCAAACACGGCAAAAGTTGCAGTAATTGCATGGGGAAAGTTAAAAGTTTAATGCCCAGTACATTGAGAGTTATCACCTTTTCCAGTATTGTATGAGTTACAAATAAATGATATCCAGCAACAGATCTTTTTGATTAAATTTGACAACCCTATATTTGCTGTGAGGCAAGGACTAACTTGAAGTGAAAGGGATTGAAATGCAAATTATTTAATTAATTGCATTTCAATTAATTTCATGTCACTGCAATATTATTATTATTGTATATCTGCATTTTTCACACAAATGCCTCTAGATTTTCCTGTAAAATTGCAACTTGGTTTTACAAACAAATGTATGGAAAAATGACAATCTTAATAATGTGGCTTTAAAATACCAAGGCGATTTCCCTAATATCAGGGCTTGAAATAAAAAGATCCTTACGTGGTCATTTGGCAATTATGTAGTAAAAAATAGTCACCAAATACAAATTTTTAGTCACCAGATCGTAAAATCAAATAGAAGAGACACAATCTGTACGCATACATGACCTAATCAATGCTCAAGGGTTTGCAGTGCATTTCAGGGTGATTTCCAGTACGAGAGAATCATTTACTTCTGTCAGTACAGTGTGCCTTAAACAATCAAACATGGCAATCCAGTTGGCATTCAAAGAATTGTTGGTTTGTTTTATTATACCTATTCCAAATATAAATCATATCTTTCATCTCAAGTAATTTAGTTTTCCTTTGATTTTGAAAGATTGACAAAACAAGAAGTGAGTCGCCAACTGGCGACTAGTTCTTAAAATCTGGTAACCAACACTCAATGGTGATCAGTGAGTTGCCATTTTCGAGCCCTAAATATGTGATCTGTAAATTCTTTTAAGCAACTTAAGTTTTTAATTCATAAGTACTTCAGAACTGGAATTTTCCATAAGTTGTTCCATGTTAGATTCGCCTTTTCCCTGACACATTTACTGTCATTTTTGCTGTGTTTGCCTGCCAAGCAAGATGACGTCAAAACTGTGACAAACTCTAACATCAGAGTTCAAATTTGTGCTTGACACTGGCTTATTTAACGTTTGAAACGACGTAAATAAACTTCAAAGACGTTTCGACCGAACAACTTCGGCCTTCATCCTTCATAACTCTAACATGTCTCGGAGTGTTTGGCCCGAAAATTTTCAAAACTATGAAACTGGGGGCCTGCAGCCTGATAAAGAACGATGATATTCAATTTTATCCATTTAAGGAATAGACAATGTCTAGCTTGCATCCATCCAATTCGGGATGCATGCAGATAGTTGGGAGAGTACAAAGGTAGCGTAAGAGATGCTTGAGGTGCAGCTACGCTAAATGTTGTCCACTGCTTTTATAACATATATAGCGAGACATTTTTCATGGTGAAAAGTCGAAATTTCACCGACTATGACGTCAGCCTGAAGCATCTCTACGAACCATCCAATTCTTTTTCACAAAATACTAGCCAATCAGAGCGCGCCCTAGCATGCAGCTATGTTATAACAAAGTATGGCTGTTGGCAAAGTGCTGGAAACTGCCACCTATTTCCACCACTATTGCTCAGGCCCCAGTTGCTCAAAGTGGATAAGTATAAACAAAACAAACCACGCTATTACACGGATAGCGATGTATTCGGGATAGCGTTATCCACCTTTCAAACAACCCAGGCCTCGGGTATAATTTTCGAAACGGCAAACGGCCAGCGTATCCAAATTGAGTTCGATTCAGCTAAAGCTAAGCGCTTGCAACAGAACCAAGATACGTGTGTTCAGTCTTGTTCAATACTTACATATGTCCAGGTTTGTCCTTACGATAATGTCGATACCGAGGTAGAATATCGATGAGTTTCAGTACTGTAACTCAGCTGGCAAATAGACTAACCGGTGTCTTCGGTGTCTTCCTTTCCATGGTGATCCTTTCGAGCCTGCGTCCTCCTGGTACGCTAATAGTGCGCAGTCCCCCACCACCCGGACGTCCACCACCAGCTCCACCCCCTGCCCGATACCTATCATTCCAAGGCAGCCTGATTCCGAGGTTTTTGTTCCATCAGAGCGATACAAGTTCAGCTTGTTGCATGACAGCTGCGAGAAAAGCACCTTTCCCTTTTTTTAGTGGAGCAGGAAAGTTAGGTAATTTTCTGGACATGTTTATTGTGCAAGCAATACCTTGGGCAATAATTTTAATCGCAATAATGATAGTTCAAAGCAACTGCTTGATTTTTTCCCCTTGCATGATTTTGTTTTCAGCAGTTTTTGCTGTACAGGATTTTATTTTGGAAATTGTCCAACCCCCATCTCTTTGTCCCCTTCAAAGTCATTCCAGTTCATGTTTACCAAATTAGGTTTGATTTATGGCATGTTAGTGTGATAAGACAAGACAGATACATGTACTGTGAATTAGTCAAAAGACCAGAGGGGTCATTTTCTGTGGGAAAAATAATCACTTGACTTCTTGCAGATAACACTGGCCCACAATCTCTTATGATTTTGATGCTGCAAAATTCAAGTTTTTCCAGCTGGTATGGTAAGGACTCAATAGCTGTTTTTATACTAGAGGATACATTATCCATCTTAATGAACTTGGGCAAGTGTTTTTTGTTCATCTGTTTATGTGTTTTTAGTACAAAGACAGGCAAGAGACACATGGGTCATGACAAACCATCCTCTGTACTGCAGACATTATCTGTTCCTCAAAGCGAATGCCAGACAACTCGCCCCCTGGACAATTCGCCCCAGACAACTCGCCCCCGAACTTCAGACTCGGTAGTGGATAAAAGAACGAAGAATAATTTGTTTTGGAGTGGATAAAAGAACGAAGAATAATTTCTATGGCGTTTAGTCTTGGTTTCATACATTTAAGGTCTCTTTTGGCTCGGTAATGGATAAAAGAACGAGGGGTTAGTTGTTTGAAGATTGGGGGCGAGTTGTCCGGGGCGAATAGTCCAGGGGGCGAATTGTCCGGATACCCTCAAAGCTCATGGTTTTCCAAATGGGAAGCTCGAATAAAACTGATCACCTTTTGGAACAGATAATGCTCATGGACAAATATCCAAGGAAATTGGAGGCTGTTGTTTATACATTTTTGCACCAAATAAATGCTATCATGTGATGAACATAAATTTAATGCATTACAACATTTAATCTGTACTACTTATAAAATGCCAACAGTCTGGCTGTTCTACATGTACCTTAAAATTCTGAAAGTAAAGATCCTAAAAGTAATGAATGCCCCAAAATAATGCCAAATAGTAATAATTATTGTGCCCGTTAACAAATCCCAATGTACGTGATTTTCAGATACATGACTGTACATATTTTTCAGTCTGAGTCATCAATGATGAAACTGTCTTGATATAATCCCATTGTTTGCCTTTGAGTAACTGCAGCAGCAGCAGCTGAGATAGCAACTGAGGACTGAAGGTTCATGAACAACACGGGTTGTTCCCTTGCTTCTTCATCAGGAAACTGATTACATCCTTCATTTGGACACAATTTATTTTTCTCCTCAGTTTCACTCCATTTGGAAGTACCTGATATTTCCTTTGCTTCCTTCTTAGAAGTAAGACTTGTGTTGCCATTGTGCAATGTTTCATCTTTTACATTTGCAGAATCTAATATGTTGTCGTGAACAGGTGATTTTATAGGCTGGACAAACCCTGCAGCACCAATGAGTGGATCCTTGGCCTTTGTAAATAAAACAGCCTTAAGTTCTTGTAGAAGTTTTTTGTTCTTTCTTGCTGCATTTAAATCTCCTTCAAGGTTCTCAGCTGTTGATGCAGGGTGGCCACAGAGAGCATCATCGTATGGATCAGAAAAAGCCTCGTAAACCTTGTCACTTTCTGAAACGTCCTCTTTGAAATCTAAAGGGGAAGGTTCACTTGGTTCTACCAAAATGACATTGTTGACTGGATCGTAAAAGCTACCGCCGGTATTTTGTTCTGTGTTGGGTTCTTCACCTAGCAACTTGTTAAGATGTCTTTCAGCCTCTTGCCAACATGTCAATGCTGATTCTAGATCACTTTTTAGCCACTGAAATCGTACACTCAAATTTGCATTCATGTCAGACAAGTCCAAGTCTGTGGATTTTAATTCATCTTCTGCTTCAGACTTTGAAAGTTTCCATATAATTTCCTGAAAAGACTGCAATCTCAAAATTCCCGCCTGAAGGTGAAGTTGTAGACTACGAAGAGCTGTATTAAAATGTGTCCATTTAGTAGAAGGCCTTGTAGTGCGAGGCTTAACAGACTCTTCCTTTATAAAACAAAAACTGTCATGTAAGTGGTAACATTTCTCAATGGCTGTGAGAGAAGCTGCTATAGGTTTTGAGGAAATTCCAAATATCTTGTTTATGTTTGTAAAAAGCTTTAAGTACAGGTCATGCAAATTCCCGTCATTTGCCTTTACTGAAAGACTAAGCAGGAATCTGCTGAGAAATTCTGACTGTAAGCTTAAAACTAATGACAGTCCATTTTTTAATCCTTGTAATGATACTCTTTCAGGACAACCGTCTTGTACCACTTCCCCAGCTCCAACAAGCTGGTTGGCTACAGATTGTGTTGAAAAGTATGTGAATACTTCAGCAAATTCCACGCTAAGAGGAAAATGTGAAAATAACTCTTTTGCAGATTGCTGTAGACATGTTGCCACATATTCTGTATTTTTTGCAACATTGTCCCTCAATGCTGGATAAACTGCTGATCTTATGAAATGATCATAGTTTTCCAAGAAGAATGCATGACTACCTGGACCAGCCATAGTATAACCTTTTGATATTACCTCCATTTCTTGAATAAGCTTAATACACTTTCTCAACAGGAAAGTAAGTTCCTTAACCTGTGTGGTAAAAAATTTCAATTCCCCTAAACTTTTCTGATGATGAATTTTAAAGTAATATTGAACGAGTAACTTAGTTCCTACCGCCATAAATACCGCAAAAACAACTGGAAGTGACGATAAAACGGACGCACTGATACCAGTGGCCAGTATTATTGAGACTAGTAACACAAACGAAGCAAGAATGTATTTTCTCGACAGCAATGAGCCCCGTTCTTTTGACGAGCAGGGTCTTTTCCATTCGAAAAGTTCAGGATCAAACCGAGAAAGAAACTCGACGTCATCCTCGTGCAACAGTTGTGACTCAGCGATTGCCACGATGTAGTCTTTCTTGAAAGCTTCAAGATCCTGCAGTGGTGGCGTAAAAGCAAACCTGAACCACGACAGAAAGGTCTCCCAAGTAATTAGCTTTGTTCTGTTGTGAAAACAACGAAATAGGCCTTTTATCCAGGTTCCATCGAAAAAAGGTTGATTCTTTCTTGACTTTTCTTGTTCTTCTTCCTTTTCAAAGTCTGTAAAACCAATTTCGTGGAGATATTTCTGTAAGGGTGACTTCTCCAGCAGCACGTTTTCGTCAGCCATATTATTCTTCACCTTGTTCCTAGGACTCTCTCTGTCATCGTCGGACGAGCGTGTAATGCATTAGAAGGGACTGGAGCGGAAGACGAGTAGGACTAAGTTTTATTTGTTGTGACTGGGTTTACAATGGAACCATCGTAACAAGGTATGTCTGTCTGCATTTTGTTTATGTAGCGCTTTTTATTGGACTTTAACTGATTTTAAACCTCGCCTGTAATCATGTGTTGGTTTGTTAAAATCCTATACGACATAAGCCGATTATATTACGGCACGGGAGATATCGTATAAAATGCGCTTAACTTGCCTGGCTTCAGTTGACGCGTTTTGCTAAAAGTAATCTTATGCAATCGAGAATTTTGTCTGCAAGCGCTCTTTGTTTCCTAGTTACATATAGCGGCACGTGCTAACGACAGATATCAATAGCATAGGTTGTGCTATGAGCTTATCGCTTCCTTAGTAGAATTGTTTGTAACTGTGATATGTTTGCCTGTCACGCAGGGGAAGCGAATTCCCACATCGACTCTGTGACCCCCTTCTGCAGTATGATTTTATAATGTCAGCGGTCACCCCACTGACAGACTGTGATCGAAGACGTAGCTGGCATTTGATTCTGCAGATTCTGAATGGCTTCCGACTCTTCTTCAACGCGAAGTACATTAGCCCTTTCGCCTTCATTTGGATGTTTCCTGGAAGCAATCTACGCTTCTAAGAAATGAAATCCAATTCATTCTAACTAACCTCTCAACTCTGAGACACGCATTGACGAGGATTTCGGCTACGGTTTTTTTTTAGTGTGAATGGAGTTAACTGACTGCAACAATTTATTTTGGGATCACTTTCTTGGGAGCTTAGAAACCAGGCTTGAATAGGTAGCCGAGCCTTCTCATCACATTATTTTTAACAATTGTGGAGGATTTATTTAATGATGCGACAGCAGATTGCCTGCAAGAGGGTTGTAAGCAAAGCCAAACCGACATAAAGGTTTCAGACCAGAAAAGGTGAGTGTTATTTTGGTAGCCTCGCCTCAATTACTAAAAACTGTTTTTATTTCAAGCCTTGACTATGTCTTGGGTTTTTACTTGTTTTGTTGTGTAATCTTGGATTAGTCACGCAATGGAGTGTTCTAGTCAAGAGTTTTCTACGATCTTCTCTTTTCTTTTCCCTGCAGCCTCTTTATCCATTGCTTGCTTTTTGTTAACTTCTTGCGCTTACATTGACAGATGTACCAACGTGCGTAAACTACTTTAACTCCTTTCCTTCTGTTACCAGCTTGTGCAAGGCACCAAGAAGAATGACCAATCTAAGAAAACTCGAACAGCTCGAATCACGAAAGAGCACTGATGTTACAACGATTAAGAATAGGCAAGTGTCAGCTAAGGAACATGCTGATCAGATCGAACAATCCAGAAAAAAATGTCAAAACCGAATGAAAAGATGATGGAATTAGAGAGAGAACAAAATAAAGAAGTTGAATCTTATCCAAGAGTGTTGTCTGTGACTGCAAATTCCCCTAAAAGAAGAAACTAATGCAGCACAATATAGCCAAGAAAACATTGGAATCAAAGAAAGCGCACATAAAGAACCTCTCAGATTACGATCTCACACGTGGCGAAATCAACCTTCTTTCAAGAGCTCAATTATATACCTACACCCGTGACAAATGAAAGTCACATAAGAAAACGCTCTTAAAGGATTTCGCAGCTTTTGCAAGGTGAATGCGCCTACAGTTTATCTTCCACGGTAGAGATAAAAAGCCGCACCTTTTCCTTCAGAGGAAACTTTTGAACATAACATTAAGCAATTCAAACGAAAATTACGAGCGAGGGGTTATCCAGATAACCTTTTGGAGAACATTCTTTCAGAAGTTAAATTTAGCAAAGGATCGTCAGCGCTACAAAATAAACAAAAGAAGCATAAAAGAATTTTACCGTTTGTAACAGAATATCGCCCTTCTGTGCCTAATCTTAAGATTATCCTAATGGCAAACTGGCACCTTATAACGAATCAACCTGTGCCTAGAGAAACATTTAAAGACCCTCCCATCCTTTTGTACAGCAAAGGGAGGTTGTTAAAAGATGTACTCCTCAGAGCCAAACTTATTGAAGGTCAATGATTTTTTTTTTTTTTGATATCTTTATTTACCATCTGCATGTGTTTACCTAGTTTACATTGTTGCCAGTTCAATACAGTGAAGGAGTATTTCTTCTAATTAATAATTAAAAAATATAATACTGTATTGTACATATTAGGGCATTACAGCTGTACACGCCTTTATAAGTATTTAAATTGTTCAAACATGTCTCTTGTGGTGCATACATTGGAGGAGGAGTATTTTTCCAATTAGTTATTAAGAAAATTTTTCAAAACACTTTGTCAACGAAAGTAGAGAGGTGAATAGCTTTGTTATGCATCTTACAAGTGTGGATGTAGTATCTCATTAACAAGGTCGTATAATTAAACAATTCTATGAATAAATTTGAATTGAAATTCTTTTAATTTTGATTCCTTACAGATGTTTTTCAGGGAGTTAAATATTTTTTTTTCATGCCTCTCCATCCAGGTGCATTGTTTGGTTCCATTTTGTTGGGCCAGTTTGACACCTCGTGTGAATTTTTTTGTTAAATAAACAATAGAAGTCCCTAGTTTTGGCTTTGCCTAAGTGGATTGCTGTCTGGTCGTCTAGTTGGAAAAGGGGGCTGTTCTCAATGTATAGTTCACTTTCCGGTGGAACTGTGGTTTTTGCTTTTGTGACTAGATGCTTTGGTATTGCACTTACAACTTGATAAAATTGGAGGAAGTTCGCTTTACAAGCGAATTTGTTTTTAAATTCTTGGTAAGACATAAACTGGCCATTACTATTCAGCAAGTCTTGTATAGACAGAATATTGTTGTTAAACCATTCACTGATGAATATGGGCTTCCCTCCAACGAGAATTTCTTTGTTATTGAATAAGATCATATCCTGTCCTCTGTCGTAGTTATACCATGTTTTCAATTCATTGAAAAATTTTAAAATGTCGTTATAAAAAGATGGCAAACCGTAGCCTATTGGTTAAACTAGTAGTAATCAAGGATTAGGAAGTGCGTTCTGCAGGATATGTAGTGTGATAATAGAAAGTGGGTTTTTTGAAGAAAAGGAAATGGAAACTTATGGTTGACTGTGGCTCTATTCTTTTATCGGGAGTTGTCCACAGTTCCCTCACACTTCGAGGAATACAGAAAAAAGCCAATGTACAGGCATGACGTAATCGATGTACAGGACGAGCAACCTCGTTCCCAGGGTCCTCTCTCTACTTCGAGAAAGTACCCTGGTTATGGCTGGTCACGTGTCTAAGCATGCCAACCCAAGCCGCACAGAGGGTGGGTCCTGAACTTAATTTTGTCAACACTCTCTAGGGAGGTGAATGTTGCGCTGCTATACGGACGCTATTTTGAAAAGGAAGCAAGTTATTTGTCAGAGATCCTGCCTGGCCAGCTGCTTCGGCTCTACCTGAACTTCTATGATTATGAGATGTTGATTGAGAGGGAATTTTGCTTATATTTCACTGCATTTTTAAATAACCGTCCACAGCCTGCTTCGGATTAATTTAATCAGTTTTTCACCCCAAAGGAATTAAATAACCGTGAAATTATCGATGGCAACATTCAACTTGGAGCTACTTTCTTGACCAAAAACAGAATTTACTACTAAACAGTTCTAAAACAAAAGCCAATGCATTTTGCAACACGCGACCGATGTCGTTGTCAAGTTGTTTCCAAAATTTTACACTGCAAGAGAATCGAATGACCGCCAAACTTTCGACTGGATGAATTCAATCAAATTCAAAGCTTGTTTCTGCCAAACACTGGACGTATCAAACTCTAAACAAATACTCAATGCCTCTGTTATGATTTTGCCGATCGAAAAATATAAACTGCTTAATTAATCAAGCTTATTTGCCGTGCAGACGTTGTTGTCAAATTCTTCGTAGATTTTTTTCGCTGCAAGAGAAGGGAATGACCGTCAAACAAAACTACCTTTGAGGGCGAACATACGACGTGTTTGACTCTAAACGAATGAGTAAATACATACGTTGTGATTTCGCCGAATGAAAAATAAAATTAAGTTCACCGCGTGGTCCACGTCCATTTACTGTTGTGGTTTTCTTTGCCAAATGTTTTCACCGCCACAGAGTCCAAAGACCGTCCAACTGTCGATGGGAAAAACTGAGCCAAATGTGGAGCTAACCTTTTAGCCGAGCATTGAACGCATTGAACTCCAATATCGAATGTGACGATTTCTTCGCTGTTAGTTTTGCCGATCCACAACGGGAGTTTTACAAATTCAACTCCCTACTTTCTCGAAGTAGAGAGAGGACCCTGGGAACGACGTTGCAGGACGAGGCCAAACGCCGCACGTGTTATTTTCTCTTGCACGTGTTATTTGGCCACACGTGTTATTTTCACTTGCACGTGTTATTTTCTCTTGCACGTGTTATTTTCACTTGCACGCGTATATGAGGCCCAAAGCCCCTGAAAAAACTTAGAGGGGCGGCCAAATTGCAGAAAAAAATCTCGATTTCTCACGCCTGCAAACCAAATTAGGATGCGTTCTCTCGTTCCTCGAGAACGCAACAATTTTTATCGCCAAATATAGCAACAGATGAAGTTGAATATCGATAGACTACGAGTAGTCTCTCTTTTCGCTCAGTCCTTCGAGCGAGACGCGAAAGAAACCCGCGAGAAAAATATTCCGCGCGAGATACTGGGTGCCAGAGGCACGCGAGTGTAAGCCTTCTCGGCCGAGAGACTCTTCGGGTGAATTTCATGTCTAATCAACCGTATCCAATTATTGAATAGAATACTTTTTCTTGACGTTTGTCGTCGACAGCCCAGGGAGATGTCTAGATTATTCGCTCAAATGTCGTGCATGAAGGTCGTAAAAGGAAGACCGATGAAAGAGCTATCGTGTAACGATTTTTGCCGGGTGCGTAAATGCAACTTAAAAATTTGTTTCTTACGGCGATTTGAAAAGGTTGCTTTAGATGGTGATTTTTCTTCTTTGAGTGCAGTAACCTCCCACGCAGACATTCTTAGGCTTGTCACGCGTTCCTCCCCACGTGGGGAGAAACGCATGACGAGCCCTAAGACCGTCTGCGTGGAAGGCTATCAGTGCAGCTGACAGACAAAAAAATAGCAAAAGAGGTAGAAAACGCGAGTACAACATAGAAAGCGACGAGCTTTATTACAAATGGCACAAATACATCGATCAACCAACGCTCTCAAGACATCACCTAGAATATAAACTAATAAGTGTTTATCTAAGTTTCTAAATCTTACCATGATTTGACCTTGTGAGATTCATTGACAACTACCTCAGTTTTCGATTTCGGGTCCTTTGGGCTCAGATTTCAATCATTTGACAGACATTGCTCCGGGAAAAAAAAATGAAGCGGAACTTTCATTCGGAAATATCTGCCATACACTGTGTCTTGCTCGATGGACTGAGCGAAGAGAGCAGAGGAGGATGGACACGGTCTGCGAAAAGAGGGACTACTCGTAGTCTAAATTTCAAGAGCTGTCTGGTTTTGTAGCATTAGTGTGCAAGTCAGCGCGCACAGGATTTTGGCACACTTCATGTGAAGTCACTCGAATTTCCAGTTAACTTGCACAAATAGAACAGGTTTAATTAGTAATTATAGAACAACAGGGTAACAGCCACAGTGTAGTTTCGTGACTGATGGAGACACCTTTAATTTGTTTGCTTTCTTTGTGGTGTTATCTCGCTTCTGTTCAGCGGTGGCTAGACAATGAACATGTCAAATCAAATCAATGTTAAAGCTTTTTGAATTTCCCCGTAATCTACTTCACTGAATTCAGTCGTCACACCAGAAATGCGTCCTATAAGGCTAGCATTAGAAATTGAACTTCTGGCTTGACAAAGCGGTGTTAATAGTTTGCAAACATAAGAAAGATAATAAGATGTCGTGTATCAGCACCTCTCTCATAGAACTAGCGTGCGAAGGTATAAATATAGCAGTAGTTGAACTGAGGTCAAATGAAGTGAAAATTTCGAGTTTCAAAACATTCAATGTTTAGTTCACGTTTCTCTCTCCTTGTACCCTCCGACACAGAGATTCCCGTCTCTTTCTGCTCGGCGAGAAACACTGATCATAATTAGTTGTGTACATAGACGTCTAGGTCAAAACGAATTTGACTGTGAGCTGCCGCCGGCCTACCATTTCTGTTCAGTTTGTCTGACACACATATCAAAGAGAAAAGTAACATACGCCATACTCACTGTTTGGAAAGATTCAGGAGCAATTCAGCAAAGTAACAACGCCACAGAGATCCTTCTGCAATCAACAAGGAAATCATGAACTTGAAAGTGAAAGCTTAATCACCCCCACAGCTCGTGTTAATCACATGACGACGAGTCTATTTTGAGATCATTATTGATGTGCGTCAGTGCCAAGGACGCATGCTTTTTGTACCACTTGCGACGTCATCAATTTAAATGCGGATAGACCAGGTTAAACTTTGATAAACTTGTGCAAACAGGGCAACTCAAAGGAACTGCTCCAAAAAAATTGATAACAGCTTAATTAATTTCCGGTGAAGTACTTAGCGTTGTGCCGCTAAGGGCATATTGTAAAACATGGAGTGGAGTGGAGTGGAGTGGACTGGAGTGGATTTGTAAAACATGGAGTGGATTTGTAAAAGGTGGATTTGTAAAAGGTGGATTTGTAAAATCTTTTTCACCTCTCCTGGTTGCTGCCAGACTTCAGCTTCTTCACTGGACGTTGTACAGGTTAGATTTGCCTGAAGCGTTTACCGGGTTTTGTTAGGGAACGACCTTTCTAATCTCTAAGCTCGCCGTTTCAGTTCTTTCACAAAAGTAGAATGCTTGCACTTTTTGTCTTAAAACGTAAGATGTGGCCGGTTCTTAGGACGTCTTGTTGGGTCCTTCTTCGCGTTTTATTTCGTGGTGCTCAAGAATTTTAAAATTTACTTCTTCAACGGGTAAGCTTATTTTGTAATGTAGTCGCGATCGACGCCGGCATATTTTCATTCACTCAAGCTGAAGTTTATGTTAAAGTTTTTGACCTCGCGGCTTTTGTGTACATCTACTTCACTTTCACTAGTTTAGAAGTTGTTGTTGAGCTTTACACTTTGCTTCGTTATGAGGTAATTGTATTGAAATGAAGGTAAAGAGTTTCAATCTTCTTTTAATTTTTGTCCGCCATTTTGTTTGTCGGGAGCTCAAAGTAGGAGCTGTCAATCATTTTCAAACTAATTACACTTTTTTGCACTCAATTACACATTTTTGCACTCAATTACACTTTTTTGCACTCAATTACACTTTTAGCATAAAACTATAAAAGTTAGAGATAACAAGTTAAACCGACGTTTCGGAGTAGACATCACTCCATTATCAAGGTAAAAAATTGTTCTATGATGTTAAAATTACAGTATTAAAAACGATTGACGCTAAGAATTAACATAATAAGCACGTGCGAAAATTGGCTATAAAAATACTTTAGCACGAATGGAATCCGATTGCACATTGAGGCTTGGCTTAAGTGTTCTTATAAATAACATTTCAAACACTAGGCAGTCAAATTTGTTTTTACATTTTTTGAGCACCTCAAAGCGTTTAAGCAGGTCCCGAGGGATCGTCCCGTGTGCGTTCTTATAGTGTCTGGCAATGGCCGAGGACTGTTGTTTATGTCCCTTTACACGATTGTGTAAATGTCCGCGTGTGTAGCCTTCATAACCTTCATCACAAAGGTCACATTGAAATTTATATACAACACACTGCTGATTTATGATCGGCGGCTTTGCCTCTTTCACTTTCAGTTCCTGCTCAATTTTTCTGCTGGTAAATACGGGCTGGATGGTTTTGTTTACTTTCAGGCTCAAATCCTTAAGTTGTTTTTTTACAAATTCTGCTGAGTTTTGGTCTTTAAATGGCACGACTACTCGAACCGTGTTATCCGTCCCTTGGGCTGTTGATGAAGGTCGCGGTTGGTCGCAGACCTTTGAGTCAACAAAGCGTTTGATAGTGGAATTTACGAGTTGTTTCGGGTACTTTAGGCGTGAGAAAACTGACTTCAACCGGCCACATTCGTCTGAGAAGTGTGACCAAGAAGAAGATAAACGATGTGCTCGATCGAGCATAGTTCTCAGCAAGCCATTCTTGTACCGATTGTCAACATAAGAACACTTAAGCCAAGCCTCAATGTGCAATCGGATTCCATTCGTGCTAAAGTATTTTTATAGCCAATTTTCGCACGTGCTTATTATGTTAATTCTTAGCGGCAATCGTTTTTAATACTGTAATTTTAACATCATAGAACAATTTTTTACCTTGATAATGGAGTGATGTCTACTCCGAAACGTCGGTTTAACTTGTTATCTCTAACTTTTATAGTTTTATGCTTTAAGAAATCTCTTTTAATACGAATTACACTTTTCTGCACTGATTTGGGATTAATTGACATGTTCTTAACCAATCAGAATGCAGAAATTGTTGCTTGTATATTATTACAGAAGAAACAATAACGTCAAGGTCTTCCAAAGATTAAGGTTGAAACTAATTAACTGTTTGCTTGAGATTCGCTTATAAACTAAACCCAGTTATTTTTAGCTTGGATCGAAATTGACCAATTACGAAACTTCGTGTCTTCCTTGGAGGTCCGCATGAAAAAGAACCCATTTCTGCGCTGGAGTGAATGTTTGACCTTTGACCTATAAAATCGTGCATAATTTTAATTCTAGCGCGAAAGCTTACACGGCGCGCTTGAGATCGAGATGGCGGCTTTCAAGCTTCCATCTCTTTCTCTTAAAAAGCGAAGACGGCAGTTATCTTTACCAGAGTTTAGGTGGAATTCTATAAGCCTAAAGGAAGAACTAGGAAGAGGAACTTTTGGAACAGTTTATTTAGCTAAATGCACCGGCGAGGAGCAATGTGTTGTTATTAAGAAACTTAAAGGGGAGGCTGCAGATACCAAACGACGTTTTGAAAAGGAAGCCGCTATATTGTATGCCGTGAAAGGTCACCGAAACATCTCCTGTTTCTTAAAGTTTTGCCTGGAGCCCCATGCGATTATGATGGAGTATTCAGCTTGATGATAAAATCAAAACATCTGATGCGCTCATATGGAAAGCTCGCGTGGAAAACAAGCGATGTTTGAAAGTTTTGAACCTGACAAAGAATATGCATGCATGTGCTCAACTAAACTTTACACAACAGTTTATCATCCCTTATCTAACCCTTTGCCACTCTCGATTATCATTCTGTGTCGTGTTTCACCCTAAAAAATCACTGACTCGTTGAAGAGCTTGGAATTGGCAGTTGTTAATGTTTTTTTCCGGCGAAAATCTGTTCAGCTCTTTCACAGGTAACGCGTTCACTTCTTGTTTGGCCGGGCCTTTATAAAATAAATAAAGAACTTGTTCTCGTGCATTGTTGAGTTATATAAGCACTTGAGAATTAAGCGCCTCGTGCTTCTCTATGCACGTTTGTCAAAAGCGTTTGTTGCGCCCTGCTTGGTGCTTGAACTTAAAAAAATGATGTTTCTATGAAAATCGCGCAAATTTTGCATTTTCCGTCTTTGTTTGTCCATAGCTGAAGAGTATAGCGGGAATCTTTTTTTCGATCACCTGTCGAGTCAGGGGAGCATCACAAACAGCAGTGTTAAAGCGTGTAGCACCCATGTTTCTTTGTCGTTGTTGTTGTTGTTGTTGTTGCTGTTGTTGAACTGATGTTTGAGAAATTTACAATATTTCGTTCAACAAAAAAAATGTGGAACAAACGTGTAGCACCGGCTCAAGCAGTTCAGTTTATTGATTCGAATTCATCCGTTTCTGACCAAGAAGTGTTACAATACGTTGTGATAAAATATGGAGGAATTATTTCTTTGTATGCTTTCCTTACAGTTAATGTTAAGTGAATTAATAGTAAAAATAAAGAATGAATTTTTGGAATGTATGTAAAAGTAAATGCATGTAATTATTTGAAATGTATACCATTGATATTGTTTGCCAGAAGGATCTGCAAATAAAATAAAGTTTATTGTTTTACCTTTGTTTAATAATTTTTTTTACAAATCCACCTTTTGCACAAACTAGAAAAAACAAAGATTTATGGAATTAAATAACAGTTGATTTTGTTAGCCGCTTGCACAAACGTCTGATTAATTATACTGTGGGATAACATCCGGTTTTCTTTCAAAAGTGTTACGTGCTTGCCGCTTATTGTCCCCCGCACGGTTTTCGATTTGATCTGCGCGAAAAAAAAAATCCGTACTTTTCTCGTCGCGCGCTTTAATTTCAAATTGTTTTACAAATCCACCTTTTACAAATCCACCTTTTACAAATCCATGTTTTACAAATCCATGTTTTACAAATCCACCTTTTACAAATCCACCTTTTACAAATCCACCTTTTACAAATCCACCTTTTACAAATCCACCTTTTACAAATCCACCTTTTACAAATCCACCTTTTACAAATCCACCTCTTACAAATCCACTCCATGTTTTACAAATCCACTCCAGTCCACTCCACTCCACTCCACTCCACTCCATGTTTTACAATATGCGTTGCGAAACAGTGTCGTTAAAGATAACAAGGTGTTTATTTCAGGGAGAACTATGACAATACTGTTTCTCCCGTTTTGAAGTTAGCGTAGGTTGTTGATGTTATGGAACGCCAACGCTGTCTTATGTCAACCTCTTTAATTATATGCGGTGCATTTCACGTTATATGCGGTGCATTTTATCATTATATGCGGTACTTTTGTTATGATATGCAGCGCTTTCGACGTTATATGCGGTGCCTTTCGTCATTATATGCGGTACTTTTGTAATCATATGCAGTGCTTTCGTCTTTATATGCGGTGCTTTCGTCATTATATGTGGTGGTTTTGTCATTATATGAAGTAATTTATACATTATATAAGGTGCTTTGTTTGTCATCATTATATGAGGTGCTTTTGTCGTTATATGCGATGCATTCTTCATTATGAGGTGATGATTCCACGGGGTCTGGGTAGGAGCTTTTGAAAAATCCACAATGCAATGGTCACCGATAGTGAGGGCCCGCCATTTTCACAAGAGATTTTTTTAGCGCGCGAATTTTAATACATTCTCGGTCATGGATTCAATTTTAGACCAGTTAAGCTTGGGAATCCTCTCAGACAACTTTGTAAATGAAAGGATTGACCCAGGAGTGGCATTATCTATGTCAGATAGCGCTTTGGCTGACCTAGGAGTGAACACGATTGGCGATCGTGAGGGTCCCCCAGTGTAACCTTAGCGGCTCATTTTAATAACAAACGTGCCTGAAGCACATTAACAAAAAAAAACTGTTTAAACCGACTGGGAATATAAACGACCCAGAATTACAAAAATACTGCTCACGAAGCGACTTGCAAATCCTCCAGCACGTGAGAAAGTGTCACATGATATTACGTAACAAACAAACCGGAAATGAAAATAACAATACGGAAGTAAAATGGTAGCCACACCCAGGGGTTTTTGGGGAACAAGGGAACACGGGGAATTTGGCAATGGGAACACGGGAACAAAGCAAAAAAATCGTAGGGAACAAGGGAACATCAAATAGGTTAGGGAACAGGGGAACGAACACAAAAAATTACATTGCCCTACGTATTTTACATAAACGTGGGGGTGATAGAAGATTTTCTGCTGTTTTCTGATTTCTTTGGCAAGTTTTTGTTCCCATCTTTCGTGTCTACTCGTTTCTAGCTCTGGCGCTGAAATCGTTCTTTTCCGACATATTTAACTTGTTACTTACAATTCATGCAAGAGAGCGTGACAAAGTCAGGACCGTGTGTCAATACGGCCGAGGTGTTCAGGTCAGACCAGGTCAATTTTGACAGCACATGTACAGCTGGTGAATTCGAAAGTCCTGAGGATGGATGTGGTCGATCTTGGTAGAAACGTTGACCGTATGTTGCTGCCAGTTGCTGCAGCGATTTACCAAAATGGATCGTAAGTCGGGCTACTGGAAGATATGTTGCAACTAGTTTTGACCAGTTACTTGTTTGTCCAAGGACCCCGCTTGTGGGCATGGGCGTAATTTTTTTGTCCTGTAAGGCTATTCCCCGTTTTCGATCGTTTAGCATCGTTCGACCGACCCAGGTTTTCGCGTTTTCCAAAAAAAAAATTATGAAGAAGGTAATGACACATAATTCCAAAACATTGTCAGTTTACTCTGCAATACAGTCAATGTTTTGTCCTCTTTTTTCCGCTGTTCACGTTTGAGTTTAACCACGTCTTGTCATTTCTAGGCTCCGCATGTTATTTTCCTGAGGTAAATAGGCAGGCCAAGCACGACTCCTACGGTTCGTGCCATTTGTACACTAGGTTTGCCGTTTAAATTTCGATCGCTCGACTTTTTGCCGCTTCACTCTTGTTTATGAAGGGCATTTCGTATTGTGTTACTAGGAGAAAGCTAGAGTCGTTACACGTCAGAGGTCTGCATGATTTCTGCGCACTGTTATCTGCGTATCGCTTCGTTGAATTTGACACTTCTATAATTTGCCATGCGTTATGTATTGTATGGGCTCATTTCTATTGCAAGATTTGTTTTTAAGTCTCCAAGTATTTGCTTTACAGGGACAAAATATGACATTTACTGTGAACGTGTTTCTTACTCGCATACTATATTGTGACGCCGGACTCGGCTACAGCAGGTAGATTCTTATCACAGGTAAATAAAAAAGACGGGCCAAACACGACTCTTACGGTTCGTGCCATTTGTACACTAGATTTGCCGTTTATTTTTCGGTCATTCGACCTTTTTGTCACTTCACTCTTGTTTATGAAGGGCATTTCGTATTGTGTTATAATGAGAAAGCTAGAGCCGTTAGATCGTGCTAAGGCAAATTTTAAGCGGTCATAGGTCTGCATGATTTCTGCGCGCTGTTACTGCGTGTTGCTTCGTTGAGTTTGACACCTCTATAATTTGACATGCGTTAGTGTATTGTTTGGGCTCATTTCTATTGCAAAATTTGTTTAATTAGTCTCCAAGTATTTGCTTTTAAGGGACAAAATATGACATTTACCGTGAACGTGTTGCTTACTCGCATTCTATATTGTACGTCAGGATATTGTGACGCCGGACCCGGCTATCATTAGAACTCGGTTTGCAAGTACAGCAGGAAGATTCTTATCACAGGTATCATATTTGTCCTCCAGACAATGGGCGACAAAAGTAGTTTGAGACACTTTTAGGAAAAGACGATTTTCGATTCTTAAACATTAGTTCTATTTTATTTGCATCTAGCGTTAAATCTCTGATACCCCCGGCCCCCCAATTCAATGTTGTGTAGGCGTTGTGCTCTGTGCAATCGAAGAAATAGAAAAATCAACATTGTTGTGGGGGAAAGGGGGGGAATGTTTCCAAGACGCAGAAAAATCGAATTTTAGTGCCAAGTGTATCAACACTTTTGTCGCTCATTGTCTGAAACAGTAAATTTGTTTCTGGTACTATAGCCGGTGTAATACTTAATTGAAATGCCTGCCGTCGCTTTATTCCAGGATTTGGGTTCTTCGTATGGAAAAATTATGGCAAGCTTACTCATCAGTACAAAAATTTAAGGAAATTATCGCTTTTTTTGGAAGTGTAATCTTGCGTGACATTCGTGCGTGACATCGCCAATTTAGGGTGTTGGTCATCTCCACCTTATTTCTCCCCGAAAAAGGAATGAAATAAGAGAGTAATTGTTGAATTACAAACTTCCGGTGGTACTCCCAAAGTAGGCTATCTTGGAGTAATTCAAACAACCGCTGTGCAGAAAAATCAACGATAAACCACGGTCAACCACGGGTAACCATGAACTGACTAAATCAATATTAATAGTATCCTTTTAACCATCATTTGGTTACCCGTGGTTAATCGTGGTTAATCGTGGTTACCAGTGAAAAAACTGCATTTATCTGCATTATGTAATCGTTTTTCCAAGCTGAACTGGAAAAAAGAAACAAAAACTTTGTAGAATAGGAATTAAAATGAGACACTATGTTATAAAACTAACTTTTGGGCTCTGAAGGCACGTTTTTATTGGTTTAGCGACAGCTGACCGTGAGTAATGGCACCATTTTTACATCATACTTGCGTGTTAGAAGCATTCCGTTAACAGCATTGTGTTGAGCGGACAAAATTACATAAGATCACTTGTTTTATCACGCTTTTGTACTTCATGTCATGACTTCTCAATGTTTTATCAATGGTGAAGCGTTAAAAATAGAATAAATTAATTAACTTTTCGATGCAAAAGGTTTACCAATGAGAAACCGTTGGAAACTCGCCCAGTAAAAGTGTAAAAGCACTAAAACCATCGGTTGATATAAAATTTGATGTGCTCAGTGCAATGCCGTTATCAAAATAATATATACATGTTGCTGTGACGTCATTATGAGGTCATCTGTAATGGTAAAGTATTGTATTAAGGTCAGACATAGAGAGATTTTTGCCAAAGAACGATGCAATTTCTGTTTTTTCGTCAAAATATGACAACTGAAAAGTGAAACACTTGTAGCCATCATGTCATAGTGAGAATTGCGTTGAATGAAAGTGAGGTAGACACTCTTTGAACGCTTTAAAAGAGAAAAAGTGGCGATAAACACCACCCTGAGGGCTAAATATGGATCCATTTATTAACGAGATACACCAGGTTTCGTCTTTGTATCGGAATTTCGGTGAGAAAAAAACACTTCCCGCTTTTTCTTTAGTCAGGAATCACTCTGAACCACGCATTTGGTCGCTTTTGTAAAAATAAAGTTGCTATAGCTTAGATATATAAAGGAAATCGCTACAATTTGCATAAATAGCCTCCAGACAATGGGCGACAAAAGTAGTTGAGACACTTTTAGGAAAAGACGATTTTCGATTCTTAAACATTAGTTCTATTTTATTTGCATCTAGCGTTAAATCTCTGATACCCCCGGCCCCCCAATTCAATGTTGTGTAGGCGTTGTGCTCTGTGCAATCGAAGAAATAGAAAAATCAACATTGTTGTGGGGGAAAGGGGGGGAATGTTTCCAAGACGCAGAAAAATCGAATTTTAGTGCCAAGTGTATCAACACTTTTGTCGCTCATTGTACGTTTCGTGGCTTTACTTCGAGCAAGCTATAGGCTTGTCTAGAGAAATTCTAATGTTTCTTGCAGCTATCAAATCGAGCTTATGTTCCTGGAGCTCGATGTATAGGTTTATTTCTCCTTTATCGTTCTAGTACCACAGGATTTAAATTTAAACTCATTACGCGCAAGTCTGTTGACTGTGTTGCGTGTTGTATATGCCTGTAGACCAATTTCTTTATTTTTTGTTTTTATGTGAAAGCTTTCCTAGTTTTTTTTTACAGGTATTCTGCTGGGCTCACTACCGAATCGTCTTCGCACATGCTCAGGACTGTTAATATTACAGTGATAAACAAACATCATGTAACGAGACCTGAATTTTATTATTTGGCATCTTTGTTGTCGTTCCCTAGAGTTTGAATACGACGCACCTTGCCTTTATCAGTAAATGTTCTTCTGTCGTCTGTACCAACATTCTGTCCACATTTTCTGTCCACTGAAAACTCACTTGATTTCTGGTATGATTCTGGTAAGACCTTCGCTACATCCGCTAAATCATTTGATTCTTTTGCTATTTTGAGTTCGCGGAACGACCCGTTTCGAAATATATGCTCATTACATACGCCATCTTCTTGAGTGGATCTACCGCGACTGGCGTGTGGGTCTGTATGTTTGAGCGTAGAAAAGATTACAATATCAGGGCCGTGCCTAGGATTTTTTGTCTGCGGGGGCAAACTCCACAAACCTTCACAGGGATCTCCCGTATACAGACAGGGTTTCTAGTCGGACGTTTTGTTTTCACCCCTATTAGTTTTCCTGGCGGGGGCAACTGCCCCCCCTGCCCCCCCGCTGTGTACGGCCCTGAATATTTGCTAAGACATTCGACGTATCCGCCATCGACTTTGACATCGTGGAAAGAAGGCTGCATGAGCCTTTTTGAAGGGTCTGCGGTATTCCCCATTGCACGTGACCAGGAGCCCATTGTAATGGTAATGGCTCCTGACGTGACTGAGTTTTGTGGAGAAATGCAGGGTAAAGTCGGCCTCGCCCGACTAATTTAGTCATCACGTTTCACTTTACCCGCACTAATGCAAGTTTCCTGGAAGAGTTTACAATTTTGAAATCATATTATTTCACGCTGAGGAAAAAGAAAGGTTTTTTTTAATATATTGAAAGTAAAACTTTTATTTTCAACAGGAGCCCATCACCAGACTCCTGATTTTCAGTAATGCAATGTCTTTTAAAGGCTGACGTGTAGCATTCTTTTGGATAAGTAATTTCTCAATTATTTCTTGCCGCACTATGTCGCGCACGGGTTAAAAACAATCCATATAAAGGAATGATTTTAAAAACGCTCCAGAGGATTTTCTTTTACAGTGAGGACACTCGAACCGTGAACACTTGATATTTGTTTGTACATTTTTTTAGTGACTATAGAATGCGGGCTCGACCTTTTGATAAGAGTATTTAATGTTTTTACACTTACAAAATGTGAAACATGTAACACTATACATCATAAGAAGAACCATTATTTCTTAATTGTCAAAAACAAAATGTACAGAAAAATGTCAAGTGTTCACGGTTCGAGTGTCCTTACTGTAATCCAAGAAACAGAAGCACAAACATTGCCTTTCCGTAAATGTTTTTTTTTGGCAGAAAAAGAGACAGCAGTGAAGAAGAACGGAGAAAAAGAGAAAGCAGTGAAGAAGAAAACAAAACATGTAAAGGATACACAAATGGGATTTGTACTCTTAACCTCTCGCGTGACGATCCAGCATGTATCACACTCTGAGGTATTTGTGCATTATTTACAGACCCTCACAAGTATTTGAAATTGTTAAACCTCAGTTTGACAAAAAAAAAATTATCTTTCCGTTTTTGACTGCAGCACAGAGAAAACATGTACAAATACACGTAATGAAAACGTGTAAGCAGGCCTCAGTAACGAACAGTTTGTTAACCTTGAACTTTTTTTATTTTTACAAATGACCACACAACCCTGAATGGATAAAGGTTTTATGCGCTTGTTTGAAACCTAGACTGCACTCACATCACAAGTACTTCGTTAACGAGCAATGCCTCATAACACCCTTTGATAATTTATTTTCCAAGTTCAGCCACTTTGATCTAAGTTGTATCACCCCTTCACTCCTTCACTTCGTGTTAGACATTTAGAGACCCAGCAGAGTCGGGGGAACCAATATGAAAAGGCAAGAATACTCGTCAGAAGATATAAATTTACTACCTAAGGGAGGATTAATATGGAAGTTGCTTGAGCTTCATTAGAACCCTAAAAGATGCCACTTAAAATGAAAGAAGTGCGATCACTTACCACTACTCAAGAAAGGATACCGTCGCGCGCCCATCCACTAGATAACCTGGTTTGTTTTGCCAACACCTATCCATTAGATAGTGATTTATCAGTCAGATAGCGTTCTTTGAAGAACTAGCGTTCTTTCTATTTTTTGACCAACTGGGTCCTGTTCTGATTGGGAGTATTCCAAATCGTGAAATTTGCTCCAGCGACAATAAAGATCTGTCCTGCCCTTATACTATTTAAAAAGTGAAGCCTTGGAGCCGACTGGCTCATAGCAGCCTGAGCTTATCCCCGTTTGTAGCATGAAGCGGCTAGAAGTATTTCGACTGCCCCCGGACGGGATGCTAATCCATCACAGGTCACTCCCCTGCAATTTGTCAGACTTCCCCAACAATATATCGGTACCCATTTTAACATTTTCTATAAAATTCAAACATCTACTAATCGTGTGCGTGAATCAATTTTTTGTAACCGAATCTACATACAGGAAAATCTACAGGATTCCAATTATATGTAAAAAATCGACTCGTAAGTACCTCTGGGACCAGGGTAACTCGTAAGCCACACATGTCCGCATCGCGGACCTATTTTTAGTATTGAAGTCGCTCATGATTGTGATCTTTAGATTTGTCTGTGCGACTAATAAAACTCGTTACTTATACCTGTTTGTTTATGCTCAGAAAATATGCGTTAGTTTCTAGTATTGAATTCGCTCATGATTGTGATCTTTAGTTTTAGTACTTACTGAACAGTTGACCGACTAAATGGCTCCTTCTTTGGTGTTTACTGTCTTGGGCTCTATCCTATTTACACCCTCATGTAAGGATATCAATACTCTCAAAATGGGGATATCACCCTAGGAATTCCCCCATTGGTGACTTAGTCCAGCCGATAATTTTAAAATTTCGAAAATTATAAAATTATTTAAATCAGAGGAAAGGGGAGGGGGTGGTTGTGGTAGTGGGAGCACTTGTGGTGCTACCATAGAACGTGCACAGCGTAATTACCAATACAGAAAATGGCTTAGAACTAGAGGAAGCGCCAGTGCTCACTGTGTAACGCCCAATAACGCTAAATGTCACGCAATATCTTATCTTAGGGAAAGGAAGACGTGACAACTGCGAATGTGTACTCGTCCAATGCGGTCACGTGGGGTGCGTTTCCAGGCTCAGAGATTCTTCAACCGACTGTTGTGGATCCCGTTGCATTTCATTTTTGGAAGGTAAGAAGACCAAAATCAATACTGACATTGGTGGAATTAAAAGAGGCATTTAGTTGCCTTTAATTCTATATTAAGCTCCCTCATGATTAGAACTCCCTGTAAGACTGGCCCAATATTCGTAATTCAATAACTAAGTAATAAGAAAAATGTAAAAGCACTTGCGGGCACTGCATAGCGTGGTGGCCGTTTTTGGTCAGTGTGTTGGAGCCCTGCCCGAGGTTGGTGGGTTCAGTTCGCGGGCAAGTCACTTGACTCTTATAGCGCCTCTCTCCACTCCGCCTGGTGTACAAGTTGATATGGGTAAACAGTCAGAGAAACTTGACAAAATGCCGTGAGAGGGGAGGGTGTTGGGGGAGGAATTGGAAGGGGCGGAGGTTAACAACAACAACAACGACAACACAGCAACAACAACAAGGACAACAATAATAATAATAACAATAATAATCAATAATAATAATGATGATGCATGTACAACAGCGAATAAAGTTGTTGTTGTTGTTGTAATGTGTTTGGGGGTATTTAGCATTGCTGCTAATTAGTGACACAGCATGAAGAAATTGTAAACGTGAAAATAAACAAGACGATCTAAGATCGTAAGTTGGGCTACAGGAAGATATGCTGCTACTAGTTTTGACCAGCTACTTGTTTGTCCAAGGTCCTCGTTTGTGGGCGTGGCCTTCTTCAGGGTGTTAAGCGGCCCCGTGAAATAACGAGATCATCTTTCTGCAATCCGCAACGTTGTGCTGTTTTGAGACTGTTTGTACGTTCCAAAATAAATATTTTTAATATTTACCCTAAAAGGAGAAGAGAGACTGTCGCTTATGAGAGGTTGCCGCAATCTGAGGTTAGACTGTATACAGAAATATGCAAGTTTAATCGTGCATGATAACTATTAGTGAACCACACTACTTATTGTTCTACTCAGCTGATTGTAAATACACCGCAGTTATAAGACAACGTTTAGAAATGCCACATTTCAGTATCGTAACCAAAATATTTTCAACTCAACGGTTAACGCGTGGGAAGAGTGTCATCCGATTGTTTGACATTCTAGGAGGTATTCTTAGCAAGCTAGAGAACGCTAGAAAACTACGGCTTTCATAAACAAAACTTTGATTCCTTTACAATAAACAAGGTTAAAAGAAACGTGTCAATAGGTGCGGTTACACACAGCACGGTAAATGGCATTTCCCATGGTAAATTTTCCCGTGGTACATCACACTTGGGTTTTAGTATACCGTGGTTCCAGCGGTTACACGCGAATAGCGATTTCCCAAGGTAAAACAAATGTCACGCAAATGTGTGGTGTGTTTATTTCTCGAACAGTGCTCGCCACTTCTCCTTTATTTGAGTTAAACTTCTGGAACTTCCAATGCCAGCCGTTTTGCAATGTTCAGTAAAAGTTTAAAAAATCTTCTCTCATACAGATTTTTTCCCTTACTACTCTTGGGGTTCTTCAGACTTTCTTGGTGGTGTATGCAGAGATAAGGATCTTGACTTTGGTCGCTTCCCACGGCACCGTTTGTTTACATTTCTCTGAGCCAGAAGCTGAAGAATCCGACGGACTTTCACTGCGAGAACGATTTTCATCGTGACTAATACATATATTAGGGTGAAACTGCTGACTTTGCAGATAACCAGGATAATATACTAAACCGGACGTTCCCAGCCTGATGTTCGTTAGGTTCTCGTGTCTGCATGGTATCGCCGGTTAAAGAGCACTCCATCGTACAAATCACTATGAATATTCGAATTTCTAATAAGAATAAAAATAATTTTGGTTTCAAGTTAGCCACTGTTAAAATAGCCGGTTTAGTAAACAGGTAGAGAAATCAAATGAAATACATAAAATACTCACAGCACTGCCCGAAATTCCGCCATAGTCACAGTTCTTCCTTCCGTCCCGAATGAAAGCTGCGAAGAAACTCTGCGGTTAGATGTTCCTGTCAAACGGAGTATCGTGATTGGCTTTTCTACCTTGGGCATCCAAACACCATTGCAACTTACCACGTTAAATGTCATGGGCGCTTCGTATGATCTTTTTGACGTATCCATGGATATTTAACACGAGAAATTTACCTCGGGAAACGTCGGTCACACTACTAAATACGGTTTCCCATGGTAAAAGGAAAATTTACCACGGTAAAAGTGTCCCGTGTAACTGCACCTATTAATGTCTGATATCAACGTCTGATAACGAATACTGAAAAATACAATGAAAAACTGCTGTTGACCTCCTTGGAGGTATTCATGGCGAGCCAGAGAAAGACGGCTTTCATGAACAAAATTTTGACTACTTAGGATTTCAGGTCTATCAAATAATAAACAGGGCTAAAGAAAACGTATCAATGTCTGATATCAACGTCTGATAACGAATGCTGCAAAATACAATAAAGAAAAACTCCTGTTGACCACCTTGGAGGTATATATCCATGGAGAGCCAGAGAATGACGGCTTTCATAAACAAAATTTAGATTACTTCAGATTTCCGGTCTATCGAACAATAAACAAGGCTAAAATAAACTTGACAACGTCTGATATCAACGTCTGATAACGAATACTGAAAAAAAAAAACAATAATGAAAAATTCATGTTGACCTCCCGCATAAAAGCGAGAAAACTAAAGAAACAAAGAGAAAATAGCTGCGGATAATGTACTCAGTTTGAGCAAAAACATAGCGAATGTAAGCCTAGTAATCACGATAGACGTTACATAACTAGACCTAAGCTTATGACAATTAAGTTGACGTTTATCCTCACTCTGATGAAAGCTACTTTTAGCTTCGCAGTCCAACATGACATCTTTGTGTCTACATTTTCTGTTCACTGAGAACTCATTTTATTTCTGGTATGATTCTGGTAAGACCTTCGCTAAATCCGCTAAATCATTTGATTCGTTTGCTATTTTGAGTTCGGGGAACAACCCGTTTCGAAATAGATGCTCCGCATTACACACGCCATCTTTTTGAGTGGATCTACCGCGAACGGTGTGTGGGTCTGTATGTTTGAGCGTAGAAGAGATTACACCATTTGTTAAGATATTCCGCGACGTATCCGCCATTGGCTTCGACATCGTGGGAAGAAGGTTGAGCCTTTATGACGGGTCTGCGGTATTCACCATTGCACGTGACTGGGTTTTGTGGAGAAATGCAGGGTAAATTTAAAGTCGGCCTCGCCCGACTAATTAGTAAATATGTAGAAACTGTACAAATAAACTTTGCGAACAAGCAAAGCCGAAATGCATTTTGATTAAGGTTCTTTCTCATTTTATCTTTTGCTGTTCAATTTTCAGGATGAGGCCTTTGCGCTTTGGGAGCATCAGTGGAGACGCATCTACCCTGAAAAATCCACAGCGCGTGAAATTATTCACACCATTCATGACACGTACTATCTCATTAACCTTGTGGACAATGATTATGTGGCGGGAAATAAATTGTTTGATATTCTTGACATTGTGTTGAAAAAGCTGGGTAAACTATAGTATCAATCAAATTTTGACATACGTAGGAACAAAAAACTGTCAGCTTGTAATGTGAGGCGCACAAATCACTCCAGGTGTACTCGTATATTAGAAGAACAGGAGCTTTTGTAAATGAATGACTCATCTAATGATCTGGACAAAACACAATTTTTAGATCTGTTCCGCATTTTAAGGAAAATAGTTTTTTTATTCAGTTTTGTCCGCTTAGACGAAGCGGGTGCTTGTCTTGTCAGTAGCAATAGGCAGTTTTCAGCAATATTTAATACATACGAAATATATTTTTATTTGTTTTTTAGAAACTGAAAGGTTTTTGAGACAGAGTGAACTGAAAATTGAGGTTATTTTGTGAAGTGATTGTAAATAACACATGTGAATATAAATAGAAAATAATATATCAGATTGAAAGAACTTTCAATAAAATATACAGTAACAGGTTATTGAATCAGTATTTAAAGTTAATTCTCTGTGATGTGAATTATATATGAAATAATTCATATTTGAACTGCGGTTGTAGATGAAAGTGAAGAATGATCATCGCAGTTAATTTTCCAATTTAAGCAAAGAAGCCTGAAAAAATCAGGGCTTCAACGGGATTCGAACCCGTGACCTCCGCGATACCGGTGCGATGCTCCACCAACTGAGCTATAAAGCCACACATTGGGAGCGAGGCCAGTTTATTGAGTTCATATCTCCCGTGATGCTCCACCAACTGAGCTATGAAGCCACACATTGGGAGCGAGGTCAGTTTATTGAGTTCATATCTCCCGTGATGCTCTACCAACTGAGCTATGAAGCCACACATTGGGAGTGAGGTCAGTTTATTGAGTTCATATCTCCTGTGATGCTTCACCAACTGAGCTATGAAGCCACACATTGGGAGTGAGGTCAATTTATTGAGTTCATATCTCCCGTGATGCTCTACCAACTGAGCTATGAAGCCACACATTGGAAGCAAGGTCAGTTTATTGAGTTCATATCTCCCATGATGCTTCACCAACTGAGCTATGAAGCCACACATTGGGAGTGAGGTCAGTTTATTGAGTTCATATCTCCCGTGATGCTCCACCAACTGAGCTATGAAGCCACACATTGGGAGCGAGGCCAGTTTATTGAGTTCATATCTCCCGTGATGCTCCACCAACTGAGCTATGAAGCCACACATTGGGAGTGACGTCAGTTTATTGAGTTCATATCTCCCGTGATGCTCCACCAACTGAGCTCTGAAGCCACACATTGGGAGCGAGGTCAGTTTATTGAGTTCATATCTCCCGTGATGCTCCACCAACCGAGCTCTGAAGCCACACATTGGGAGTGACGTCAGTTTATTGAGTTCATATCTCCCGTGATGCTCTACCAACTGAGCTATGAAGCCACACATTGGGAGTGACGTCAGTTTATTGAGTTCATATCCCGTGAGGAGTGAAATGATGTGAACTTAACAAATTGACCTCGCTCCCAATGTGTGGCTTCATAGCTCAGTTGGTAGAGCATCGCACCGGTATCTTCTCGAAGCTGACCAATGGTTTGGTATGAATGGTATGATTACAAATCCTGAAAAATATCAAGCAATGATTTTAGGGAATACAAACTACTCCTTCAGTTTTACAGTGAATGACACTGATATTCCGGTAAAAGATAATATTGACCTCTTAGGAGTGAACATTGACAAGAATCTCCAGTTCAACAGCCATGTGAAAAATATTTGCACGAAGGTCAACAATCAAGTTAATGTAATTTCCCGTTTTCGAAAAATAGTACCGACAGATGTGAAATGTAAACTTTACAAGGCCTTTATTGTTCCATATTTTAGATATTGCTTAGCAGTTTGGCACTTTTGCGGGACTCGAAATAGAAATAAATTAGAGCATCTCAACAAAAGGGCGCTCAGGATTGTTCTGGATGAGAAGTCTCTGCATTACCAGGAGCTACTGAGCAAATTTCATTCTAGTGATCTGTATAGTATTAGGTGCCAAGACATGATGAAAACAGTTTTTAAGACAATTCAGTTTGAAACGATGCCGAAGTACATTCGTGGTCTATTTCAAATGAGGAATACTGAGCACAACCTACGAGGATCAAGGAAACTTGTTATCCCATATGTCAATACAACCACTTATGGTCTTCACTCCTTCAGATACTCTGCTGCAAACATGTGGAACAAATTAACAGAGGACTTGCGATCACAAACTTCCCTGAATGAGTTCAGAGCTAAAGTATGCAAAATTTTTTTTTTAGAAAAACAATGTAATTGTCTCTTATGTAAATAGTAGTTTATTATATATGATATACGATTTTATTGGTTTAGTTTTTTTATTATTATTATTTTTTTTTTCCCTCGGAGAAATTAGCTATTCTTAGCTACTCTTTTAAATCCGAGATGAAATAAAGGTGATGTATGTGATGTATGATGTATCGCGGAGATCATGGGTTCGAATCCCGTTGAAGCCCTGATTTTTTTCAGGCTTCTTCTTTCCAATTGCTTAAACTGGAAAATAGACTGCGATGACCATTGTTCACTTTTAATTTTATGTGTTGATTAAGAAACGTCGTATATTTACCAATCGTATTGGAAGTAAATAACACAGAAGTACAACAGCTCTCTTCTTTTTATTGTCAGCAGCTGTTATTGTTCTGGGGGGTAGAGTCAATGTCTCTGTTGTTTGTTCTATTGTACTCTCAAAAGGTATCAAACCATTCATGCCAGACCTTTTGAGGGCTGTTACCCGAGTTAAATGACGTATGCACTATGCAGGGCGCCTGCATGGATGAAGTTTAAAGTGCCACTGCGACGAAATTTAACATTTCTTTTTCCCACTTTTTTTTATACAGAATAACTTACCATCATGTACGATGTCCTTTCGTCCAAAAATAAAAAATTAAAAAGACTTCCTTCATTAAAATTTCGCCGCTCGAAAAGTGGAAATTTTCGTCCGCCATTACTCGAAATTGGTTCCAGTTGAGCCCGCTATTTTCACAGCGGCATCTCTACTTGTGACGTCATATTCCTAACACGAGATTGATTTACCTTTGATCGCTGTTGATATCAGTCGAGTTTTTATCTTAGTATTAGCGAAATCTCTGTCGATTCAGAAGTTCATTTTGGGTAAAGTTTGTCTGAAAGCAGTAGTGAAGGTTGCTCTGAGTGTTCAGAGGCTAGCTTCTGTTCGGCAAGTGAAGATTTCCAATCATACGATGATAGTGCCGAGCCAGATTGCCACCGAAGAAGAAGCCACCTAGTACGCTGAACAAATAGCTGTAAAGGAAGAAGAAGAGTCTGAGGACATGCTTCTCAGTCGATTTGCTGACGAGACAGACCTACCAGACTGGTATTTTATTTGGTTTCTGCGTTTTCGATTCTTTCTGCTTTAATCAATGCGTCTATTTTTGTAAAAGAGCTACTGAAAATTCCAAGCAGTTTGTTTCGAAGGAAGTTATGTTGGATTCGATCTGGCACCGTTTTTGAAAATGTCTGTTTCGTAGATATTGCACGATTAAAATTTCTGTAATTTCGTCAATTACCAAAAATAATAAAAAAAAAGATCGAAGTGGTAGTTTTAGTTCTTCAGGTATTTCAAGTTTATTTATACATATTTTTGGTGTCAATTAACTGTTAATGTTATTTTGAATTTAAGCTTACCCATGTACATGTAAGGTTATGGTTATAGGTGCAAGTGTATAAATTGTTCGTTGGAGTTTGTTGCCCTGCATGAAGAATGTAGATGTTGCATGGAGGTTGATAGATGTCATGAAAGAATGGCAGAAGTTGAAAAAGATGATTAGTAAGTTACTTTCGCATCCAGGTTTTGAAAGTGTGTCTGAGTAGTAGGGTTTTGGCTACTGCAGCAATAGGGCTTAAAACGAAAGAAAAATTAAAGGGTTTACCACATTGACCACATTGTTTGCTGAAGGCAACACCACAGACACCTGAGACAGTGGGAAACCCCCCAAATTTGGAATTTTAGAGGGGCAACAGCAGAGTCTGAAATCACCCCTTCCTAGCTGCCAGTGCTGCTAAAAGTTCACATTGATGATGAGAATTTTCAACTGGCCATCAATGGGGGGATAACTATTTTCAGGACTATGCCACTGTCATATATTTATCTCATTCCCAAATTAATGTTAATTTTGGCCAAAGCAATTGCACTGACAGAAAATTCAGACTGCTTTTGCCAATAGCAGACTTTTCATCTTGACTCCATTACCATAAAGAGGAAAACTGTTGGCGACCGCACATCACTAGCTTGTGATGGAAAGGTTTCATTCAGTTGAAAGCTGTAGCCAAAGTCAAAAAAGTTAATTTTAGACCCTAAACAGCCAAAAATATGTAGGGTGTGCTTGCTTACAGCTGCATGTAGTAATATTCTTCCTTAAAGATCAGCAATGAAATTGGCTTTTATAGACTAGTAATGAACAAATCCTGTCAGAACTTCCAACTGGCTAAAGCACCAGAAATTAAATGTATTCCTTGGGGAGTGTACTGCATGCTACTCAGGGTCTCCTCAGTACACCACAGCACCTCAATGACGTTAACACTGACTGTGTGACTGATTGTATTCTGAAATATCCAACTCATTGATAAAAATGAGAGAATGTCACAGTATTCTCTGTTTTCTGTTTAGTCCTTCTGTTAAAAATACGTCTAATTGCAATATCAACAAGGCCTGGATGAATTTAAAGAGAAAAATAAAGGGAAATAAGAATTAAGCAACACTGATCAGGGTTTGCATGGGTAATGGAAACATGGGAAGTCCTGGAATTATAAATCTTCTTTTTCCAGGCCTGGCAAGTCATGGAATTTTTAAAGCTCTATAGGTAACACAGTGAGGGATTATTTTAAAGATTCTGTCACCCCTCATTTCTTGAATGTTGCAATTAGGTGTATAGTTTTGATTAAAACTGCATTTTCTTAAGCTAGACACCCCTCCCCTCCCTCATTGTTGTTGCATGATAAAATGGCTTAACCTTGCCTCCCTAAAAATCCCAACAATCCACATTACCTGTAAAATTACGCATTTGTCCAGCATAATTATCAAGGTGCACAAGGTGAGGAACAGGAAACTGACGCTTAGGAAACTGAGTTTAAACTGCCATTTTATTCAAACAGATTTCGCAATGGGTACAAAACTGTGGGACCTTTGAGTTTATTTTAGGTCAACGGAAATGTACACAGCAAAACGCTCTAACGAAAACGAGTTTCGCTCACAATATTGTCTCTATCCAGCGAAAAGAACAGTAATTACCAGATTACATAACGTGAAGGGCGCCTACATCTAAAAACCCATTAAATTACCGAGTGGCCAGCTTCTGGGGATGAAACTTCTGGTGACTGTGAGAAATGTTACAGTTCATTTATGATCTCTATGGAAAGTAGATATAGAAACCTGTGTTTGAGGAAAAAAAACAGTAAATTATTCCGGTTGAATTGAAAATTTTGGAAACCATTGAAAGGCTCTTCGGTAAACCAGAATCTTACGAGTGTGCCACATGACTGGAATAAACAGAAGGTATAAAAAACTAAAATACAATAGCGCGACGATATGAACAATACTAAAATTGATGAGTTACTTGAAGATATATTTACAAATCGCAGAGATGTCTGGGACTTAACATATAGGATACTTCTACGAAAAACTGAAAAAACTTCACGGCTGACACAATACTGAAGCTTAGATAAAATTAAACAAGGCTTACCTTGCGGTGTTGTCGTTTGTTTCCCTGGCTCGATCTTCCATATTGTAGGAATTGAGCCAAGAATAAGCCGACAACGACAACCTTCTATATAAAACGCTTTTGAAAAACATTCCTCCGCGAAATGGACTGACACCCGCCACAAACTTTCCGCTTGGGTTGAAGTTCGCGCGGTGAGTGTGCACGAATCTCAACCACTTATCTCGCTCAATTTTTAATCGTAGGACTTAAATGAGCGGAAATACCTGCATTCATATCTGATCTATTGCTGCATCCGTGTACTACACATCGATCGGGCACGATTCGATTCGAATAGAGCGCTAGATTCACGTTGCGAAGCCAGTTAACTGCGAACTACATAGAGATGTTATAACAAAATTCGCCATGTGAGCCTAGTTGGTTAGGAGTATGACGTCACAAAGCAGCAAGGCCTTATGGGGTTGCAGGAACATGATTTGATAATGGCGGACGAAAAATTCTCGGAAAAAACCGTCAAAAAAACCATCTTCCCGCGCTTGTTGGACAAAACGGCTTGGACAGGTGAGTAAGTACCACTTAAAGATTCAGAAAATGCAAAAACAAGGAATTCGAAAAATTTCGTCGCAGTGGCACTTTAACTGAAGCCGAGATTGACCAAAATTTTAAATGACGCGATTTATAACTGATATCTGAGATAACAGCTCTGTAAACCCCAGCTGCAGTACCCTGGAAAAAAGGGCTGAAATTTTAATGATAGCCGAGGAATCGTAAAAAAATTTAACGGATAACTTAGCACCACCAATCCATTTAGATAATCCATAAACCATCCCTGTCGCAAGATCTTAATTTGTCTTAGAACGGTTCTTGAAAGCAAACGAATTTAAGAACCGCATAGTTTAGCAAAATCAGATAAATACACGGAATTACGTTTTAGAAACGCAACGAGGATTGGTTCATTTTAAGGCCACATTCTCAAGTTTTGACGAGGATTTAGTAAAGTCTTGGCGCATTCTCAGCTTCTTTGATCGGATCGGGCGCTAACGACAGTTCCTGAAAGTCGATGAAGACTCAACTTTCATCGTCTGTCGTTTTCATTCGAATCGGGTTTTGCTCCAGCGGGGGGGGGGGGGGGGGGGAGGGAAGGTGGGTACTGGCAGAAAAATTGGGTGGGGTGTGCGGCCCGCTTCCCAAAATGCTTACCCTATTTATGGACAAAATCTGTGATATTCTCTACCCTATTTATGACCTGACCAAAAATTCGAAACTCAATTTATAGCCTAAACTTTGCATCAAAATCCTGTTTCAGACGTGCGTTATAATTAGTTCCCTAGTCCAGACGAATGTTAAATTACCGTAAACGTAATTTGTGAAGGGCTTTTGTTCATTGATTTTCTTTTCGATAATGATGAAAAAGTGGCTTCTAAAAACATACCCATATCAAGGCTAGACTACAAAAACCATTAGCTATTTACGACCAAAATGGACAAAATCAGCTAAAATCGATACCTCATTTATAACCGAAATGGCTCCAAAAACCCATTCCCTCCGGGGTCGCACATACCTATATAGCCCTAGTGAGGGGTATCTCCCAGGTTTTTACATTTGTACAATCAACTTTAGCCTTGCGGATGCTTCGTTATTACGGGCGTGTAGTAATCTCAGTCATAAAACACGTCTTTGGCGGTTATACTGTACAAACAAGAGATCTAGGTATTCTTAGCCTGCGAACGCAGACGTATTTCCGGCTGTCGGTTGTCTCCGCCGAAAATAACGTCTGCGAACTCGAGCCACTAGAACGATTTCCGTGACTTCAGCGCTTAAAAACCAATCACATTTCACCTTGCATATCTGAAGAGGTAACACACAGAGACCGTGCGTGGAGCTCTCGCAAACGCGTGTTAAAAAATTGCAGAGGATGAGTTCAGGAAAGTTTTCGGGTTTGATAGCCTCAATAAGCATCAAGAGGAAGCATTGCGATTTGTTTTTGAATCGAAGAGCGATGTTTTTGTAAATCTTCAGCTGGAGTTGGAAAGTCTGTTGTATTTCAGGCTTTGCGTGAGTGGACCAACTCGTGAGAAGAACATTGCGATCGTTGTTTCGCCGCTGATTAACCTGATGAGGGACAAAGTCAGCCGCTTAAATCCACGTAGAATAAGTGCAATATCGCACTCAGTGTCAGGTCCGTGTTAGAGATCAGAGCAGTTGAAAATGGTAGAGTTGACAGGCTTAACACGACTCCCACTGTTTCGTGATCTTCTGTGAGAAGAAAACAACCTAAAACATTTGCCAAACAAGATCATTATACAGCATCCTAGAATTTAATTCCAACGCGGTAACCTAACGGTTGCAAAACACTGACGCCTGTTGGATGCTAATAATGCAACAAAATAATGGAGGTGCACTCTTCTGAGAAACTACAATAGCCTTGAAAGGACTTGGATCTGAGACCCGCATAACCGTTCGTGATAAACATCATGAAAGATTATCCTGTAAAGTCACGGCTAATAAACAAACAAAAGATCACGGTAATAGAGAATCGAAGGCCACTGATCCGACCGATTCAATAGTTGCAACATAAATGAGCCAATAAACTTAAATAAAAATTGCCACAGAGGTAGCAAACACAACGGCATTAAGATTCTACTTAAAGGCTCCACTGAGGAAATAAATTATTCCGTTGAGCAGATCGAAGGCCACAATTGTTCACTAAGAGGCGTTTACGGGCCTGCATGCTACTTTATACAAATGTAGCTCAATAGAGAATCAACCAATTTGCTGAGAGAAATATACGGAGAACCACCTTTCATAGGAAAGGTAACTCTCCCTTAGAAATCTTTGTTAGAGCTAAACTCAGGTCACAGATATGTCACATCACGCACGAAAGTGTCGTGTTTTAATCTTGCCCGTAAACGGACAGGTCGACTTCAGTTGAACGCAGCATCAGTGAGTGAATGGCCACTGTAGTTTTTCCAAACACCTTTATCTTTTCTTCACTGGAAACTTTTTCCTTGCAAAGCAAACAAACCTCGTAAGTTAAAATCCTCTTCGGTGTTTCGATGGCCCTCATAGCTCGTTACGAACAAATTCATGATTCTAAAATTATCACCGGCTCCTGCGGCGTCGCGCGTGTATGCGAGTATCATATTCTATCGGCGAATTTTAATGGTCAACAACGAAACAAAAGGTTCGACGTCACGGAAATCAATCTTTGACTCGAGTTCGCAGACGTTATTTTCGGCGGAACCAGTGACAGCCGGAAATACGTCTGTGTTCGCAGGCTAAGGTATTCTGTTCTAATGGGAGTTTCTCACCTTTACGAATATGACGCATCTGAAGGTCGTAAGGTTTGAATAACCCACAGTCTGCCCAGTACCTAACGCATGCGCACAGCCATATCACCCGGGCAGTGGCAGCCATGGACAGCTGTTTCAGGCGGCCTTGTTAGGCCTCATCAGGCATAGTCGTCGGACAGAAAATAGGACTACAAGCCCTGTGCATTCTGCCCTTTGCACCCGCCTCGGCTGTAATGGGCAGAACGTATAGGGCTTTTAGTCCTATTTTCTGACCGACGGCTATGCCATGCTGATGAGGCCTAATGAGGCCGAAACAGCTGTCGATGGCTGCCACTGCCCGGGTGATATGGCTTTGCGCATGCGTAAGGTACTTGCCAGACCGCGGGTTGGTGTTCGAGTGTGTCACTTGGTTTTATTGGATTTTCTGCACTGCGAGAAAATATCGTCTTCCTTAAGGGGCTATGTCACCCAGTGTTCGGAAATTTTGGCAATTTTGGCAAGTGACCAAATGGTCCCAACAGGTTAAAGCTGCAGACGAACTGCAGAAATGCCTAGAAATTAAAAAGAGACATAGATGGGAAAATTAAAAGAAAAGAAGATGAAAACGGATTTCATTCAGTTGAAAAAAGTCGGCTCGCTTAACTTTAACTTTTTCCAAGCTTATTTTTTTGTCTGAAATTGTTGTTTTCAATTGCCGGAAAATAATCATCCTTGTTAAATCATATGACGTTGAGCCTATTTTGAAATCGTTATTAGTATTATTGTTCGTTGACCCCTTTAAAAAAGGCTTTAAAGCCTTCTTGTAAGTACTTTATCACACCAGGATACCCAACCTCGCTCCCAGGGCCTTTTCCCTGGCTTGGGGCCTAACGTTGGCCTACCCCCAGCCAAGGAAAAGGCCCTGGGTGCGAGAATTTTGGTCTGAAATACGGTGTCCTGTTTATGCAAATAAAAGCCATTTCTTGTTAGCTGCTTTCATATGCGAGCCCTATACTAATTTCATAGGTCTGAAATGGGATATCGAGTTTTCGCTCAGGTCTGAACAGGACATGGAAAATCACAGAATTTCGTCAGGGTACAGGTTTCAAGATTTGGGCCGCACACCAATTGCCCCCTCCCGCCCCATCCGGGTCGGGATACCGGACTGATTGTGTGTTTATTTCTCTGTGGGTTTCGGGGGCGCGTTCGATATTTTTTCATACTATCTGTATTCTGTTGTGTTTTGCAGATTTGCGCGTCTTACAAGGCCTCGTGTAAAAACACAGCTTACTTTTCAAAGCCAGTGCCGAATATATGTGACGCAGTTGAGCAACAATTGCAGATTCAAACATTGCGGGTGTTTTGCCAAGTTATTTGGGTATGATTTAATTGCATGGGTCCAACTTAGGTTTCCAAATTGGACCTCGTTTCAAAAAGAATTCGCATTCAAATTGATACCCCGTTCAAGAAAGAGGTTAATTTTAAATAAAATGTTTAAAGTGGTACTATGACGAAAATCGCATGTTTCCTATCTAAGCCATTTTAAAACACAAACAAGTAGTCTGTATGAGAAGAAAAATGCTGTTTTCCTTTTTTCAAATATCTTTTTTCGTTTCAGAGATATCGAAGCTTTTAAAATAAGCAAATTATTGAAGTGATGACGTCATACACTCAACAGGTTTGACTTATAGCATTGATCCGTCAAAGTATGGTATAGGCTTACTGAATGCATTTTAAGAGTCTTAAATTATCGAGCCATGTAAACAAAATGTAAGCAGAATTTTACCAGACATCATCTGTAACCCTAATCTAGCAAGAGCCAATGGACTCAAAGTATTTTGCAGCGTACGTTACGAGTATGAGCGACATGCTTCTTTCAGGACATACTCTCCCTCATGTGTTGAAGCTGATTTAACTTAAGCTGAACAGCTGCCACATCACGATGGTCAGGACCGAGCTTTTTCAGACGAATAGTAAGTGCACGTTCATAATGCTCTTTGGCCTCCTCCAAGTCACCCAGCTTTCTGCGAACAGTACCAAGGTTATTGTAGCACGTTGCCACACGAAGACGGTCAGGGTCGAGCTTTTTCAGACGAATGGTAAGTGCACGTTCATAATTCTCTTTGGCCTGCTCCAGGTCACCCAGGTCGCTGTAAACATTACCAAGGTTATTGTAGCACGTTGCCACATCAAGATGGTCAGGGTCGAGCTTTTTCAGACGAATGGTAAGTGCACGTTCATGATACTCTTTGGCATGTTCCAGGTCACCCAGTTTGCTGTGAACATTACCAAGGTTATTGTAGCACATTGCCACAGCAAGATGGTCAGGGTCGAGCTTTTTCAGACGAATGGTAAGTGCACGTTCATAATTCTCTTTGGCGTGCTCCAGGTCACCCAGGTCGCTGTGAACAGTACCAAGGTTATTGTAGCACGTTGCCACATTAAGATAGTCAGGGTCGAGCTTTTTCAGACGAATGGTAAGTGCACGTTCATGATACTCTTTGGCATGTTCTAGGTCACCCAGTTTGCTGTGAACATTACCAAGGTTATTGTAGCACATTGCCACAGCAAGATGGTCAGGGTCGAGCTTTTTCAGACGAATGGTAAGTGCACGTTCATAATTCTCTTTGGCGTGCTCCAGGTCACCCAGGTCGCTGTGAACATTACCAAGGTTAATGTAGCACGTTGCCACATTAAGATGGTCAGGGTCGAGCTTTTTCAGACGAATGGTAAGTGCACGTTCAAGATACTCTTTGGCCTGTTCCGGGTCACCGAGGTCGAGGTTTACATTGCCAAGAAAAACGTAGCATACTGCTTTATGTTCGTCGTTGTACTCTTCACTACGCTGAACGAACTGCAATGCTTGGTTGAAGTACTTGATTGCTACGTGGAATGAGCAGTGCATGTGACAAATGTTTCCCAGTTTTTGAAAGTAAGATGGATAATGCTGAAGATTTATTATACTGCGTAAGGTTTCTTGAGAAATATCTGGTTTATGAAACAAACTTTCAGTATTTTTAAACAAGGTTTTTAAATGAGGTATGACAGGCTTGCTGTAAACAATAGAATCTGTGTCGTTGCTTTCTAGGAACTGAACGAATGATCTAACGGTTGCATCTACAGTGTGGAGCTGTTGGATCTCTGGAAAATCGCTAGTCAAAGATGTAATAACATCATACACAACTTGATGTACCCGTATGTAGTCACCACTTTCGTCTTCACCATTTAATATCAGTGCACATCTTTGGATTTTCATACCAATAATCTCTTTGTCTTGAATTTCTTCATCTTTATTGCGAATGTAATTGATTACGATGTCTTGACTTACAGGTTGTGGCGCACATACGGAGAGGAGACTGAACGCGTGATGTATGATTTTGTCGGACGTCATTGCCTTTTCAACAGCCAGTGTTGTTGCTGTGGTCATGGATTGTTGGTAGCTTGGATTAGTTTCAGCAAGGATGGTCTCAGTGGTACCTCTTTTGCCCTTATTAAGCTTCTCCAGGAAGTCGTACCAGCCAAAACATGACGTTGCCTTGTTCTGCCGCGCCTGTCTAACATAGGTGGCGGCGCTTGCCAAGGCAAGAGGCTGGTAGTCCAGTGCCTGAGCAACTTCTTTTTCCATCTCGTTCTTTTCCATGCAAGAAAGTTTTGTTAACAAGCAAATAGCATCGTGAGGCTCCATACCTTTACTAACCGAGATGTGTTTAACGAAAGAACTTGGCAAAGGGATGGACGCAGTGTCCTGTGTTGTGAATAACAACTGGCCGTTTGACCACTGCTCATTTCCAGACTCCGGTAAATGAACATGCACACGTGAGATGCTGGTAACGTTGTCCACCACCAGTAGCCACGAGGTATAAAGCTCGATTTTTGTGCTAATTAACGTCTTCAGATTAGTGATCTTCTCTTCGGTCGTCAAATCCTTGCAGTTAAGGGTGTTAGTAACCGCAAATTCTGGACATTTAAGTCGCCGGGCGAAAGACACGTACGATTCCAAAAGTGCATCTTGGCTTTCAGCAATCAGTGTCATTACAAATGAAGTAGCACCTGGAACTTCTTTAACCTCTTTGAAGAAGTGCTCAGCTACAAGTCCCGCGAGTTGAGATTTTCCACTTCCAGGATTTCCTGAAATGTATAGGTAACTCAATTTGTTTTCATTTTTGCTTTTGAGCTGTGTTAGCTGTTGCGTAATGTCAGTCACCTCAAAATCGCGACTCGCGATGTCGTGTGAAGGTTTAGGAGGAAGAATACAAAACGAGGAAATTTCGTTGTGTAACTGATCCTGAAGGACCTGTCGTTCTTCTTCTTTCTTTTGTACTTCCTTTTCCTTTTCTTGAAGTTCCTGTCTCAGGTCATTAACCTTTTCCAAGACCTTTCTCAACTCCTCTGTTGAAAACGTTTTCTGATTTCTTATGTCTTGAATTTTCCAGGTAGAGAGACCGAGCCCTTGAAATGCAGAATGAACTTTACCAATGGCGATTTGAAACTCTGGATTCGCGAGTTGACCTTTTGGCATGTGCGCAAAATCTTCATTTCGAAACTTTCTGAGGTCATCTATATTTGATTTGACTACTGGATTGAGACTGTGGCCGATAGAATCGGAGTAAAGAATGGCGTAAAAAAGCATGGTACAATCCCATTCTGCTCTGTCTCCGTTGATCATGGTAGCTAGGAGTTTGGCATTTCTTCGCTGGTTTCCTGGAGACTCCCCGTTTTTGAAGTCCAATCCATTCCCAGGCTCATCTTTCCATTCTCCTAACGTTGTCTTGTAGCGATTGTCCCATTCCTGCTTGAAGATTGATCGGAGACCCTCAGTTATTATATCAGTGACAACGTAACAAATCCTGTAGTAGTTCAGTTGCTCTTCTGTGAATTCTATTGGAGCACTGGCCATTTTCAGCTTGCGCCACCTTTTGTTTTTCTTCAACCCTTTAGGAGAAATAAAACTTTGTTTTTAGCCAATTGGAGTCCTGTTGAGCTGGGTTGCTAGCTCAAGGTTTATTTTGCTTCGTTTTGCTATTCTGAATTTACTTTTCCTCTTTAAAATTTAAATACAGTAGTGCAATTAAGATAAGAAGTTAATTTTGATGTACACTCTTTTTTTATAAGAATAGAGTTTTTCTGGCCTCAAGGCTGAACATCCTTATTTCTGCCGAGTTTAGGCTGAAAATATTCTTTTGAACATTCTTAGATAATAGCGCATGGCATTTGTGTTAAAATAATTTTTGAGCCAGACTGCTGGCATTAAAAAATAAGTTGATTTATACGAAATGGGTTGATAATGTGAATTGGCCAAGCAATCGGAAGCTGACGTTTCGAGCGTTAGGCCTTCGTCGGAGCGAATTGAGGAACCCACAATGGGCCAAAA